>JAVLUX010000003.1:59448333-59563333 GCA_032164185.1 Moxostoma hubbsi
GTGGGGTTTAGGGGGTGAGTGTAAGATGAGCCAGCTGGTAGGTAGCTGTGCAGTGTGTAAACCTCACTCACCTGGCTTCAAGAGGCACACTAGCGACTGACGCTAGAGGCTGTAGCATTTAGCCTCCTCGTTAGCGTGCCCGTCTCCCACACCAGAGACGGCGGTTTGAATCCCATTTGGAGCAGGTTGAGCAGGACCGGTTACATAGGCCTAAATAAATTAATCGAAAACATTGCGGTAAACAACAGAATTAAACTAAATGAATCATCCTTTGGTACGGTTCATCTACATGAACTCTCCAAACAAACTGATTCACTCAAAAGATCTGTCCAAAAGAATCTATTCATTTAAAAAATTGATCTGTCATATTCTAACTTTTGTCCCATAGTTAAAGTTGTACTGATTCGTGCCCATCCATCCTGTAAAATACATGTACAATAAAGATTAAATGATGATGATTTGACAACGATTTGTCCTGTATCGAAATAGTTGAAGATTACTAATCGAACCTTGTTTATCATTGGAAATTTTGCCTATGGTGGGTAAGGGACCACCTGAAAAGTCCACGCATTGGGCTAAAACTGGAGGGTGTGTTAAGGGGCCATCTAAAAACGTCAACCATCACCAACCCAACAACACCCCCCCTTTCATTCACTCATGAGAGAGTGTCCCGTATTTTACAACTTCAAAATTATCAGGACAAATCGTTATGTGTATGTGCCACACAGATAACGTGCCATGTATGCGGAGTTGGCAATACTCCGCCTTATTACAATAACAAAAACAGCTTGAGTGTGGCTTCTTGCTCGATAATATATTTTCTCTCTTTCTCAGACGCCTGATTCCCTCTCTCGCTGTTCAGTGTCCGGATCTTCCGTTCCCCGCAGCGGTGAATACGGCCGCACTGGAGTGGAGCAACACTTCAACTTCTGAACGAGTGCAATATTACATCGCTGCTCAGATGTGAGTTGATCAATTAACAATAAGCAAACAATTCTGAAATTTGGGTAAAATGGGTAATACTTTGTCACTGTTTTTGGTGCACAATAATTGTCATTTTTACAAAACAAAGAGATGGAAAGTAACAAATTACAACTACTCTCATTACAGTACTTGAGTACATTTTTCTTTTTTTTTTTTACTATAAGTATAAATAAATAATAGTACTTTTACTTGAGTTGATTAAAAATGCTAGTTTAACTTTGCTAGTTATTTTTCACCACAATTACAAAGTACACAAAAATACATAATATTTTGGAATTTTTGGGAATAAGAAAGTTACAAGCGATGACAGAAGCCCTCAGGACACAGCGTTATGAGCACAGCAAATGGAATAAACTTCCGCAGCTGCCCTCTCTTCTCTCGCTTCATCAACACTTTCTGCCCTATCAATATACAACAACTGCAATGCTGTGATTTACTGCGTATTTCATTTCATACCGGAAATGAGCCGGTAATTTAGGTATGAGGGAACCGTTTGAACATGTTTAACCACTGATCAAATTTCACTTGTTTTAAGGTACATAATGTTTTAATTGTGTCAAACATTAACACAGTGTGGTTTGACACATATGTGGGGATATCTTGTTTACTTGCTATTATGTCTAAAACAAACATTTTATATGTACCTTAGAAAGATACAATACCAACAGTGTCAGAAGTAAATGGCGACTCTGAGCAAAAATGCCACCGAAATTGACAGAAATTAAAAAAATGGGGCAAAAATGCCCACGCAATGAATTCCCATGTTTTATTAATAATGTCTGATATAGTTACAATTACATACATTGCGATCTTTTGACATTTCACTGAACATTGAGTGATGAGGTGTGGTGATGTAGTGGGCTAAAGCACATAACTGGTAATCAGAAGGTTGCTGGTTCGATCCCCACAGCCACCACCATTGTGTCCTTGAGTAAGACACTTAACTCCAGGTTGCTCCGGGGGGATTGTCCCTGTAATAAGTGCACTGTAAGTCACTTTGGATAAAAGTGTCTGCCAAATGCATGAATGTAAATGAACATAATGTTTTCCCCACTGTCTGGTCCCTTGCACCATCGTGCACATAGACAAGCTCTCCGCTTCTATTAATGCGCATCAGTTCGGTATTGTACTCCCTTTTTAAATTCATTTAAATTAATTAAGACTTTATTATTACAACTGTAATACAATAATACATATACAGAACAGCCACTTTTACTGTGTGAATCAATCATATCTCTCACTAAACACTGTGTGAAATGTTTATTTTTGCCTTATTTTATTCAGTTGGCATGTAAGTGTTGATAACAGTTTGCTTAATTATCTCATTCCACATCTGGATAATTGCTGCAATATCATAGATGATAAATTTCCAAAATACTAATTAATAGCCAAAATACTTGGACATCCGTGAATGAGAATAAACATGAAATAGGAATGTGTTTCAGTCACAATGCACATTATGTAGTTTAGAGCCGATATAGAGACATTTATAATGTTACAAATAGCTATTTCTAATTAAATAAATGTACTCTTAAAATATCCTGTTGGTCCATATATCCTCTTGCAGCAGTGCAGGTCGTTGGTATTTAGAAGCTGCTTGTTTAGGACCTGTGAGGAGTCTGTTTCTCAAACTAGAGACTGTGATTTGTCTTTTTGTTGTGCATCGGGCCGTCCACTTCCCTCTCTATGCTGATTAGAGATTATTTTTTCAAAACAGTCATGCACGAATAGCCTTCATCTCTCTAAAACAATAGACTTTAGGAGAAAGTGTCATTTCAGGAGAAATGTGTTTCTATTTGCCTATTTTTAAAACCAAAATTGTACTTGCAAGTGTAAAGCAACTTGTAAGAACTCAATACCTCAGCAAATGGGGAAACAAACCACTGTATTGTGACCATTTTCAATTATTCTAATGATATGAACATTTTCTTGGGTACCAAATTAGCACTTTAGAAAGCTTTTGTAAGGAATAGGTGACACATATATGTTTGCCATCACAGGTAAAGAGAAACTGGAATAAAAACCACTTAAAACAATTATTTAAAACAGTAATGATATTGGAAATTAATGATTTTGACAGTATTTTTGATCAACTGAAAGCATCCTTAAAGGAAGCATCAGTTTCTTTCAAGAACAGAAATGTCTTTCTGTTCTAAAAATGGAAGCGTATACACTATATATAATATTATATTACATAATTAAAAAATTATACTATATAATATAATTTTCATAAAGTAACTTGTAATTAATTAAGTAGTTTTTTTTGGCAAACTACTTATTTGCTCTTACTTGAGTCATAATATTTCTCAGTACTTGTACTCAAGTGAATTATTTATACAGTAGCATTACTTTTACTTAAGTTAAAAAAAAAATCAGTACACTTTCCACCACTGGCCAAGATTAGTGCAAGATTAATATTAAAGATTAGTCCTTTTCCAGGTAGAAGAATGTACATTTTAAATGTATCTGCTAAAGCAGGGGTTTTCAAACTGGAGTCTGGGGACCCCCAGGGGGCCACGAGGAGGTATGTGGAAAATTTCATAGAAATAAAAAAGTGCTCATAAATGTAAAAATTGTAAAAATTATATTGACCAAATTTTAAATTATTGCCATTTCAGTTTAATCTAAATGTTTCTCTCCAGGTTTGTCCATTTAACATGACTTAGGCTAGTTATTGGGGAGAAAAAGATTTCAAAGTATGCTAAATATTTTCCAGATTATTAGGGATGCACGAAATGTATATATTTGGTCGATACAATAACGATTATAACAAAAAAACTATCGCAGAAACCGATTCTGATATTTTGCACAGGAATTATGCTTGAAGCCCAAATCAATGCCAAAAAATAAAAAATAAAAAATAAATATATTAATATATTGCTTAATGAAAATCAAGCCTACATTTAGAATTTATTTTGCATTATTTTCAGGACACTCAAGTATATTTTCCTGCTAATTCTCATAACCGTAACACAGTCTTGAAAATATAATGTTGTAAAATTATATTTTTAAAGTAAAATCAACATAAATGAAAGGCAGTATCAAGGGAGTACTACTATGATGTACAAGTACTTAATAATTTACACAATATACCATTTCATTCATGTTGTGGTAATGACAACATAATAACAACCATCTTCTTTTGCATTGCGGTAATGAAAACTGGAGGGTAAAATGTGCGTAAAGGTCATGAAAATAATGTCACAATGTTAAAAATTCATAATGGCCTTTAAAACATGCTTTGATTCTTTTGATTTTGGATTAAAATGGACCAGGACATTTCATGAATCACCCAACAATAATGACTTATCTTATGATATCTGAGCACCAGGAATCTGCTACAGATGACCAATGTTTGTGAACGGGTCAATATTAAATAAGAGCATTGCTTTCTCTGTTGTATGTAGTTGAGCAGTTATGAATCATGTCTTCAAGAGTTAATAATTCAACAATCATCCCTTCACACACAAGTGTATCTTGTGGGAGATTATTTGGTGGGTTTGCTAGTTTGTGTTGATACTCCTTTAGGTTCACTGAGGTTGAAGAACAGGAAAAGAGGGCCTTTAGAGCGGGAATACTTGCAGATGAGCAAAGCAGTGCAATTCCTGTCCAGAGCAGAACTCAGACAGTCAAAGGTCAGGATTTATTGCATTGGGTCGATTACAGCATTACATCTTGACACAGAATTTGAAAGCAACACTTAACTCGACAAACGTGTTTAGAATGCATTCAAATCACAACATTACCCATAATTCTCTCTGTCTGTCGGTTTTTTAGGTATTATCGTGAAGCACAGCTCAGCTGAAATGGAGGTAACAGGCCAATGTGCTAAAAAGATCATCCGGGGCATGCAGGGAGAGTATTCAGAGGCCACGGACACACTAAAGTCAAAAGTTAACGATGGGTCAGAGGTCACTGGAGTCGATAAAGAGGTGAAGGATGAAGGTGTACTTGTGCAGTATCCCTACAACATGTTCAAGAAGTATGAGATTGTAATAGAGGTAAATTAAATGCAGGTAGATGTGTTACACTTATGCAAAGTAAACATTGATTGGTTATATACCGAGTTAACAGCCGACACATTTTAGTGCAACTTTGAAGAAATCTCTTCCAGGCTAATGTATTGGAAACCTGACTTTCCTCTACTGGATTGATCACTTGGAATGGAATAACTGTTCTGTGTATTCTGTAACGCATGTGAAACAGAATACACTATGCAACAATAAGCATTTTAAACAATACTATGTCACATTGTTGTCACGTGACCTCATATTATTACCTGTTAAACTACTCAAGTGGCATCATGTCAGTAATAAGTAATAACATATTTATTTTGCATTTTAATCCAGTTATTATTGGCAGTTTGATCAAACTATGAGTCAACAAAGACATTTGAAATGGAAGGTTAAAGGAATATCTGTCATCATTTACTCACCCTCATGTCATTCCAAACATATATGCTGTTGTTTTTACCGTGAAACACTAAAGTAGACATTTTTAACATGAAGGATTTAAATGATATAAGGGTGAGTAAATAATGAGAGAATTTTCATTTTTGGGTAAAAAAAAAACATTCCATAGGCTGATATAATTTTTAACGATAGCTTAAAATTTTAACGATAGACCTACCATGAGCTTCTATTCTTCTGTTGAAGCCATCAGTTCATGCTATTTCAACTTATTGTGTGTAACACTGAAATTCCCAGTGAAGAACTACAGTACCCATGATCCTGCAGAGAAACCACCAATCAGAGAATCACATTGAAAAAGTGTGGCAAAAAAGCTCTGCAGTGACTGCCCATTCCCATGATGCACTGTGAATGACGCAATTGAGTCGCTCTCAAACTACTTGGACTAAAATGAAAATATATTGTTTGTATACTTATAAATCAACAACTTTAAATGAATCAATCATTTTTCCATCGTTTTCCATTCGCAATGCTTCATGGGATTTGTAGTCATTCCCTCATTAAAGACGCACAGTCTTGTACACAATCATTTATTATTAATAATGTTGTGATTCACCTCGGAGCTGGTTGGTTTGGTTCATGGCTTACAACACTTTTATGTGGAAGAAACAAATGGTAAAAATACAGTGGCAAGAAAAAGTATGTGAACCCTTTGGAATCAGCTGGTTTTCTGCATTAATTGCTCATAAAATGTGATCTCATCTTCATCAAAGTCACAAGAATAGACAAACACTACAATGTGCTTAAGATAACAACACACAAACAATTACAATCATTCATGTCTTCATTGAACACATCCCATTAAACTTTCACAGTGCTGTGGAAAATGTAAGTGAACCCTTGGATTTAATAACTGGTTGATCGTGCTTTGGCAGCAATAACCTCAGTCAAGTGTCTCAGGAATTTTGGCCCATTCTTCCTTACAGAGCTGCTTCAGTTCAGACATATTCTTGGGATGTTTGGTGTGAACGGCTCTCTTGAGTTAATTCCACAGCATCTCTATTGGGATAAGATCTGGGCTCTGACTGGGACACTCCAAAAGTTGAATTCTCTTTTTTTGAACCCATTCTGTAGTGGATTTACTTTGATGTTTAGGGTCATTGTCCTGCTGCATCACCCAACTTCTACTGAGCTTCAGCTGACACACTGCCACCCTGATATTAACCTGTAGATATCTTGATAAACTTGAAAATTCAGTTTTCCCTTGATGATGGCAAGCGATCCAGTCCCCGAAGAAGCAAAGTAGCCCCAAATCATGATGCTCCTCCACCGTACTTCACAGTTGGGATAATGTTTTCATGTTGGTATGCAGTGTACTTTTTACGCCATACGTAGTGCTGCGTGTTCTTCCAAAACAATTCAACCTTAGTTTCAACAGTCCACTAAACATATTCCCAGTAGCACTGTGAAGGTGGTCTTTGGTGCAGCAAAGTTTTTATTAGAAAGCAGCAGCTTCCTTCATGATGTCCTGCCATGAACACATACCTGTTTAATGTTTTCTGTACAGTAGACTCATGAACAGAGATGTTAACCAGTTCCAATGATTCCTTCAAGTCTTTAACTGTCACCCTAGGGGTTATTTAAACCTCATTGATCATTCTGCAGTGTGTCCTTAGAGTCATCTTGGCTGGATGACCACTTCTAGAGAGAGTACCTGTAGTACTAAATCATCTCCATTTATAGACAGTTTGTCTAACTGTGGACAGAGGAATATCTAACGGCCACTTCTAGTGAGAGTACCTATAGTACTAAATCATCTCCATTTATAGACAGTTTGTCTAACTGTGAACAGATGAATATCTAACGGCCACTTCTAGTGAGAGTACCTATAGTACTAAATCATCTCCATTTATAGACAGTTTGTCTAACTGTGAACAGATGAATATCTAACAGCCACTTCTAGTGAGAGTACCTATAGTACTAAATCATCTCCATTTATAGACAGTTTGTCTAACTGTGGACAGATGAATATCTAACGGCCACTTCTAGTGAGAGTACCTGTAGTACTAAATCACCTCCATTTATAGACAGTTTGTCTAACTGTGGACAGATGAATATCTAACGGCCACTTCTAGTGAGAGTACCTATAGTACTAAATCACCTCCATTTATAGACAGTTTGTCTAACCGTGGACAGATGAATATCTAACGGTCACTTCTAGTGAGAGTACCTATAGTACTAAATCATCTCCATTTATAGACAGTTTGTCTAACCGTGCACAGATGAATATCTAACGGCCACTTCTAGAGAGAGTACCTATAGTACTAAATCATCTCCATTTATAGACAGTTTGTCTAACTGTGGACAGATGAATATCTAACGGCCACTTCTAGTGAGAGTACCTATAGTACTAAATCACCTCCATTTATAGACAGTTTGTCTAACCGTGGACAGATGAATATCTAACGGTCACTTCTAGTGAGAGTACCTATAGTACTAAATCATCTCCATTTATAGACAGTTTGTCTAACCGTGCACAGATGAATATCTAACGGCCACTTCTAGAGAGAGTACCTATAGTACTCAATCATCTCCATTTATAGACAGTTTGTCTAACCGTGGACAGATGAATATCTAACGGCCACTTCTAGAGAGCGTACCTATAGTACTTAATCACCTCCATTTATAGACAGTTTGTCTAACTGTGGACAGATGAATATCTAACGGCCACTTCTAGTGAGAGTACCTATAGTACTAAATCACCTCCATTTATAGACAGTTTGTCTAACTGTGGACAGATGAATATCTAACGGCCACTTCTAGTGAGAGTACCTATAGTACTAAATCATCTCCATTTATAGACAGTTTGTCTAACTGTGGACAGATGAATATCTAACGGCCACTTCTAGTGAGAGTACCTATAGTACTAAATCATCATCATTTATAGACAGTTTGTCTAACTGTGGACAGATGAATATCTAACGGCCACTTCTAGTGAGAGTACCTATAGTACTAAATCATCATCATTTATAGACAGTTTGTCTAACTGTGGACAGATGAATATCTAACGGTCACTTCTAGAGAGAGTACCTATAGTACTAAATCATCTCCATTTATAGACAGTTTGTCTAACTGTGGACAGATGAATATCTAACGGTCACTTCTAGTGAGAGTACCTATAGTACTAAATCATCTCCATTTATAGACAGTTTGTCTAACTGTGGACAGAGGAATATCTAACGGCCACTTCTAGTGAGAGTACCTATAGTACTAAATCATCTCCATTTATAGACAGTTTGTCTAACTGTGGACAGAGGAATATCTAACAGCCACTTCTAGAGAGAGTACCTATAGTACTAAATCACCTCCATTTATAGACAGTTTGTCTAACTGTGGACAGATGAATATCTAACGGCCACTTCTAGTGAGAGTACCTATAGTACTAAATCATCTCCATTTATAGACAGTTTGTCTAACTGTGGACAGATGAATATCTAACGGCCACTTCTAGAGAGAGTACCTATAGTACTAAATCACCTCCATTTATAGACAGTTTGTCTAACTGTGGACAGATGAATATCTAACGGCCACTTCTAGAGAGAGTACCTATAGTACTAAATCACCTCCATTTATAGACAGTTTGTCTAACTGTGGACAGATGAATATCTAAACTGTTCCAGATAACTGTGTAACCCTTTCCAGCTTTATGCAAAGCAACAATTATTGATCGTAGGTCTCATCAGATCTCTGGTCCAAGCCAGCAGATGCTACTTGTGAATAGCAAACTCAATTTTTGAGTGATTTTTATAAGTCAAAGTAGCTTTAACCTACACATCCTATCTTGTTTCATTATTCCATGCCAGAGTTGCCAACTCCTGACTTTAATTGGCTTTTGTTGATGTCATTAGCCTAGGGGTTCACATACAGTACTTTTTCCAACCTACCCTCGAACAAAAAAATATTTAGTGTGTTATTAGTTCATTATTGTGACTTAAAATCTGGTTTGACCTTAATCTAAGTCAAATTTATAAATAAATGCATATACTTTCGGTATCAGGACAACTGAATAATTGGGTGGGCACTGTTGCACTGTTAGCAGAGTGGTCAGTATCAAATTCCAAACATACCCTCTTTCTTTATGTTTAGGATAATTTCCAGGATAAGCTCTCCACCATCATTTCAGAGCCTGAAGCTGGATTCTCAGGCTGGATTCATCCTGCTAGCTCGGCAGTTTCTGCTTCGTCAGAAACACAGATTCTGCCCTCGACCGATCTCCAGCCTGATTGCACAAATCTATGCCAGCCTGTGCCTCTGGTGCGGTCTACTACACCTGGTTATATGTTAGCTCCTCCAATGTCTTCTCCCCAGGCCAACGAGCCATTTCTGGACAATGTCATGTTGGATGATGGCTTATGTCTTACGGAAAATCAGCACAACACCAACCAGAATGCATTTCAAATATTACATGTCCTTCCTGAACCTTTGACGCCTCCGATAGAGAGACCCAAAGTCTATGTGTCCCACAACACTTCCGTTGAGATGAGTATCAATCCTGGTCTAGACGCTTCAGGCCAAAGAGACGAGTTGTCATCCATTGCTAAATGTGATTCTATCTCCCAATCTATTTGCTTCAGTCATCAAGACCTTCAAAACTACAAATCTCATGAAGTAACATTACCTCATTCCACGAAACGCTCGGAAGAACCTTCAAGCGTTGAAGATGACAACGGATTTAAGATGTCAAGGGAAATGAAAAACATGATAGATGAAGAAAAGTCTGAGAAATATAAGCAAAGAATTGTGAGAAAAAGAGGAGAAGAAAGGTTTGAAGTTCTCTGTAACATCGATTCAGATATTCTCGAAGGCGGTCGAAGAACACGTAATACTGCAAAAACACTGACAAACGTGGAGACATGTGATAAGGACAGATTCGAGGAAAAGAAAATAAACCGCAATGAGAAACACAAAAAACAACAAGTGAGACAAAGCAGAACATCCCAAACGCTTGATGAGAGAACATCTTGGATATCTGAGGAAAATGAGAAGCAGGAAAAAATACCACAAGTAGTTGAAAACAAAAGAAACAATGGTGCAAAATGGCATAGAAAGACACAAGAATGCCAAAGTAGTTCAGCAAATGTAACGACGCAAATACATTGTGCAAGAGCACAAGAAGAAGTCAAAATAAACAAGAAGAGAGTACGATTACAGAGATGTACAAACACAAGGAAATCAGTGTCCTCAATGGAGGAAGGAAGCAGACAGAACTTGCATCAATGTAATGGACAGATTAATGAAGTTACACCAAATAATGGGGGTAGTAAATTTGAGCGACGTCGAAGGCTGACAAAAACAGTGACTCGGAGTAGACGAGGAAACAGAGTCGCGAATAAACAGAAAGGAAGGAGTAGGAGAGTTCGGACGAGGGTGAAAAGATGGGATGACAGTACAAACCCAAAAAAGCAGCAAAGATTTTCGGGAAGGAGAAGTGGAAAGAAGCGTAGAGCAGCGCATAAACAATAACGGACAGAGAGACGAGAATAACTTTCAGATGACAAACGTCAAATATGTTTGAGAACCATCACCGGAAACAATAAAAGAACTGAGAAAAACAGAAAGGTTTCTGAAATGGTAGATTAAAGTGTTGAGATGACCAAAGGAGAGATGGGATTTAAGGAATATTCCAGGTTTAATACAAGTTAAGATCAATCGACAGCATTTGTGTCATAATGTGGATTACCACAAAAATATATTTCGACTCGTCCCTCCTTTTCTATAAAAAAGCAACAATTGAGGTTACAGTGAGACACGTACAAGGGGGCCAATTTTTGGAGGGTTTAAAAATGAAGATTATAATTGAATAAAAGCACTTACATTCATTCTTCTGTTAAAACTATGTATTATTTGAGATGTAAAGTTGTTTAAATTGTTATTTTTGTGGGATTGCGGGGTTTACGGCATTACATCGCCATGGCAATGAAGGTAAGCAAATTAATCACAGTAAAATAATGTTAACACCCATATTATTTACGTATTGTGGCTATACTTCTGAAACAGTGAGTATTTTAACTTTGTGTGACCCCGAGTCCACACGCGTGGACGTTGTATTTTGGCTTCGTTATACACAATGCATAATTTAAATGAATAAAAACGCCTGAATGCTGTTCACAAGACTCTACACTGTTCATGTTTTCTCATGGCGGTGCACTGAATAAACATGATGTCCTCATAAGTGGAGATTGGTGGCGCATTTCCTCAAAAGTAGAAAAAGCTGTTAGTTATTTTGAATAACTTTCAACGCTAACATTTGTGGGTCATTCTGCTTCATTTTAATATAGATTTTGTTATCACTGTACATATATTTAAACCATGTATTAAACATTTATACAGCATTTAAAATATGTATTATACATATTATATAATGATATAGTGTATTACAATATAATATTATAATAAAAGGACCAAAGCAGGCATCAGATTATTAGTTACAAAATTAAATGTATTATAATATGCTGCCATTATTCTTTGCTGGTTTAAGTATATAACAACATATTTGAAATATTAAATATGTAATGATTCTAATACTTACACTGAAAATATTTTAAAACATTTGATATACTATAACAGAGATTATCATCTAGAAATTGTAATATATTTAAGTATAAAATGTCAAGTTGACAATATTCATTAGTGATACAAAGTTTTACTTTTCAAGTAAATATACAGTAGCTTAAAAATGACCAAAAACACAATCAAACATTTAAAAATATATGTCAAATCCTTCTAACATCATTAAAAATACAGGTATGTGTTGCAAGGCACATGTTTAACAATATATTCTCACAGTATCCTTCACAGCCATATTAAGAAAAATCAACGTAAAATAAAAACCGCACAAAAACAAAATGTAAACTTTACCCTGCACACTCTCAATCTCTTCAAAAGCACACGCTAATGTGCATACAATCATGATAAAAGACGCAACTGGACAAATACCAACACTCAGTCGCCAAAAATACATTGCACATTCGCAAAAACTCATCGTGAGTATTACGATACAGCTACTGACCAATTCAATCCTTCAAAAAGATTTGACATCTGTAGATGATCCTCAGTCAAACTTCTTATAACCGTTATTAATTCCGTTGGCTTTCCCATTTAGAATCCGGTTGTGATTCCCATCAGCGGTCACACACGTGTCGAAGTGAAGATAGTCAGTAAGGACTTTACAATAGACTGGATGCGTCATCAATAAGTCTTGGAGTGAAGCTGTAGGAATTGGGATACAAAATGAAAATCTGGAAAATTCCAATTCAAATGGTAAAATATTATTTGCGCAACCAATTAGTCATTTTTTACGTTTGCTGGTCAATATGACAGTGGTCTTGCACTTCATATTGAGCAAAAACAGCCGTCCATAGTTACAAATGTCTTTTCCTTTTGATATTCCGTTTACTTGCGTACTAATGAAAAAAGGAGTTCAAATTGGTATTTAGTACACTTAAAATGAGATTTATCAAAACATTCAATAGGTACTACAAACGTACTCAGTACAATGTAATCTAAAAGATTTAGTTACTGATTACATTTTAGTTGTACATTTTGTTATAAGTACCAGATCACATTTCAGAAGTAATCTACCGACTCTCAATACATTAATATGCACTTTAAACGTTTGAGTTCAGTCGGGAGCAAAGCAATAATTTAGCTTTGTCAAAACATTTCACGTAAAAGTTTTAGTCGACTGACATTTATGTGGTTCATCCAGCAGCAAGTTAATCAGACCACAACTGGCCTCTGTGTTTTCCGCCATGCTCCAAAAGACGGTTGTGACGTGCGACGTGCAAATACACATATACATGTTACACTTCCTCAGTTGGCGTACTTTCTTCAAATTTTCGATTACGCTTTGTACTGTATATTTAAACAGACAAATTAACATTGTAGCTCGATTATAACTGTGCATGTAAACGTATTGATGGTGGCGTAATTTGATTAACTCTTACCTTCTGTAGGTCGCCCCCTGGTGGTCAGCGCAGAGTAAATCTCCGCAATATCATTCTGAGGAATGCCCATCAGCGCCCCCATCAGGCAAGACAGATCGTCTGCGCTCAGCAATCCATCGCGGTCACTGTCGTACCACTGCACAATATATAATTAAGAATCGTTTAATCTCTTTAGATGGCTTGATTGCATATTCTGAAAATGGTTGTTTGATGCATAATGCGTTTTTAATCACCCTTTTGTCTTCTCTGTGGTGGCGGTGTAAGAGGATTTTGCAAAGAACAAATATTCCACGTATTATCTCAATTAATATGAGCTCATAAAAATGTAAGCCTTAAAGCTTGGATGGGCCGGTGAGATTTGTTTTTTGTATCAAAATATTTGTGACTATGGTATTGACCAACACAAAATAGGTATCGTAAGAAAGCTTAGAAGCTATACTTTCTAATGCATACAGGCATTATGACCAGAATTAAACAAGTGCTTTGAAATTTGTGTTCCATTTTGATAATTTACTAATAATATAATTTTGCACTGTGTATATCAGTAAAAACAATCTCATCAAATAGCCATATGTCATATGTCATTGGAAAGCGGTCAAAGAGTGGAATACAACCAGCCTATTTGTTTTAAAAAAACTACAGAGTTATAGCCAAGTATGTGTCTTGACATTTATGTTTCATATGATCAGGTGTTGCTCATATGCAGCATTTTCGCTTATAACGTCACTGAATAAACGGAATATTAAATATCACACACCGTTACTTAGAAAAGGTGATTATCTTTCAAACAAGCCCACACACAAAGTTATCAAATGCATAGATCATTAGATATTTGACATGATGCACAAGGTGTACACAGCATCTGGCATCTTCCTATCTGACTGAAAACATGTTACCAATCAGCGAGATCTGCCGTAATATAAACATAATATAAACTATGATGAAGTGCTGATATAAAAACACAGATTTGTGAGAGTTTTCGCAGAACAGGTGTCAGAATAAACACCTTGGTAACGGCATACTACCACACTACGCTTATTTCTGCCATAGACGGACATAGCAGTAGTAGTAAGAGTAGTATGTGAAGTATGCAATTGCAAATGCACCCCACGAACCACAGGTAGCCATTGTCACGTTGCGAGTCTGGCCAATTGTGAATAATCCATGTCGTCATTCAGAGCTTGTGCAGCCGCTCTGGAGAAACTGAGACGGCTACGCCAGACGGCTGCTCTCAAATCACACTTGCGGTGCTTTGATGGCATGTGTTGCGGTGACGCAGCGATGGCGCATCGCAAGTCGGACAACATTTCTAACTGACATGCACTGCTTCAAGTCAAGCACCGATCGGTCTGCACAGCGCTGCATTAAGTCGGACACACCTGTTATATTTCCTGGATCAGATGCATCATCAGAAATGATGTAGCACCATGCTAAACCAATCAGATTGGGTTTAAATCGGTGCTAAAATAATCCCTATTTGGGCAGAGAGACATGTGATTTGTAACGGTTACATATGGCCACCAGGAGATGGCGCCAAATACATGACACAGACTCAATGATGACTCAAATGACACAGAATGAAACTGAATGAGATGATTATCTTTCAAACGAGTCCACACACAAGATAATCAGATGTATAGATCATTAGATAATCCCCATGAAGCACAATGTTACATATGACCACCAGGAGATGGCGCCAAATACATGACACAGACTCAATGATGACTCAAATGACACAGAATGAAACTCATTCTGTGAAATCTCATGACTAAAATCATGTGTGCATGCTATGCAAACCTTTAGTCATTGTTGTGTTTGCATGTGTAATTAGTTCTTATGTACAATTATTATCTTTTATTTGTTTGGAGATGTTTTTGGACACTATGATCAATTATATTTGTAATGTTGGAACTTTTGATTGCTTTGTCGTATCAACACAAAATTGTACATTTAAAGTTGACACTATTGGGAACAAAACAAAAGCAGTTTTTCGGAGCTACCTTATTTACTAGGAGTGTGACGAGATCTCATGCCACGTGATCTTGCGATATTAATATGTGACGATTTTTCTCGTCGAGGTGAAAAGCGGTCTCAAGATATCAGCATGATGGAGCGTGAGGGTGAAATTAGCATAGAAGATGTCACTGCCTCTTTAAATCATTTATGTGGCAGCATTTTGGGAACCCAGAGGACACAATAAATGGTGACAGAGTGACAAACAAGACACGAACAATATGTAATCACTGTAAGAAAATAGTGCCATACACCGTGGCCAACCCGAGCACTATGCAGAGTCACCTACAGAACCACCACAGCTCTCAACAACCTTTTACAGTGCTAGCATATTGTTCTGTCCTTTACTGCATATACTGCAGTCATCCTCCGAAAAGTGACATTCATTACAAGATGATTAGTTCAAACATTTCAACATGCACCTGCATTGTTTTGCGACTTTCAGTCAAATAAAAGACCAGTGTATGTTCTTCCAGTCATATATATTGTCTCGTGAGCCAAGTGTATCATCACATCCCTATTAACACTCAGAGATATATAATGTCAAATCAAGTTTATTTTTTGGGGTTATTTGTCAGCAGTTTCTTAGGCGGAGCGTCTCAGAATATATCATAATCAATATCATTAAAAATATAAAAGTTTTTACAATGATATCAAACACTTGACCCTCCTTGTTTTTTCTTTTTTGAGTCTAATGTTAAGCCTCAGAACTTAAAGGGTGAAAAGAGTTTAGCATGTCACACAAAAGGACGTCAGCTAGCCACATATTTTTCAGCATGCTTAAGTAATGCATGGTTAAATATTTGAGACAACACACACACCCTTACCATGAATGCAGTGTGTAAGAGTGACTCCAGACTTCTAAATCCAGATACAGCGGACACACTCAAACAAACCTGTTTCAAATCCACAGTCTCATCCTGCAATATAGACGCACATCAATGGCATGACATTCTTTGAAATTTGAGTGTAATGATTTTTAGATGAACTATTCCTTCACACACTGCATTACCTTCGAGTACAACGAGCAGATCTTTACTGCCGCAGTTTTGTCAGAGAGTCCCAAAAGAGTGGTCAGGTGATCTGATGTTACCTTAGTGCTTTGCCCCGAGTGACAGCTGTCAATCATGCTGTTCATCACCGTTTCTATGCGAGCATTACCAAGACTGCAGGTGAGAAGTGTAAGAGGAGGATATAAATAATATATGTTGTACAGAAGATTAAAAGATGTGTGTACATGGACATACTTCTATACCCAACACTCTCACATACATTTCTGCATTTTAAAATGTATTTGAGACATGTTTTTAATATTATGTTATGCACACACACACACACACACCCGTGCTGGTGGAGCAGGCGGACGGTCTCTTGAGCTGGCGATTCCAGTGGAAGTGAGATGTTTCCGAGCTTTCGAACAGGAAAACTACCCTCCATCACATAATCTGTAGCAGGAACACCCAGAGCTCTACGAGACACAACATAAACGACTGCTGCATTAAGTACATTCATTTCATTTAAAAGATGGCTATGCTTTACAAGCAATATTATGGGTCAAATACAGCTTAAACACGACTTCATGTTGCCGATTACAACAGGATGTAACGAATCTTGTCTCTCGGTTTGTTAAAACAAATGGAAATGACTTTCACATTAATGGGTTATTCCATATCAAAGAAACCAAATTTCAGAAACTTCCCAGGCTGAAAATGTGTTAACACTCTGTCCTGAGGAAATAATCATAAATGATGTTGAAAACCAAATTAGGAAATTCTATGGATCAAGATTTACGAGTTAACCACTATTTCGAAGTAGAAGAGTCAAAATGAGAATTTTCGCCTATGATTTTGAGTAAAACAACAGGTCAAAACATTACCTTAGAAAGGTGTCAGAGTCCTTATTTTACTTCTAAACAGAGATTGGGTGGTCTGTTACTAAAAGCAGTTGACTTCAGCAATCCTTGTTGCATTATACACCAATGGTGTGAGTCCAAAAATGGGAAAAACACACATTTTGTGTTGTTTTTTTTTTAGAATTGGAGTGCCTATAACTCAAGAATTATTAAATATATCTTAATATCCTTTTAGAGTCTGGTTCAGAACAAACTTTACTTGCAGTATCTTCATTTTTAAGGCCCTATATGGTTCAATCCCAGAGATATGGGGCTCTCAATGTGGCTCCATTTCAGCCATTTTCAATCGTCGAACACCAAATGTGGGCCACATGGTATAAAGCTAGTTTATTCAATCCAACAAAACGGTACAAATAAATGTTGAAACTAGAAATGTACCATTATTAATTTACATAGAAACAATGACAAAATTGACATTTTCGAGAGTCCAAAAATAACAGTATTATTACGAATAAATGACACGTGTGGCTCTTCAAGTTGGATTTCAGACATTTGAAATAAAATTAATCATTAGGGGTCCAAACAATTTTGATATTTTTGCCCTAAAAGTGTCTAGGTGCCATAGACTCTAAATCATAGAGATTCCAAACTTTAACCAGTAAAAAAAAAATGTTAAAAAATCACCAAATGCTACATTTTGACCTGGGGTCCTCTGGTTGAGTTGGTATGACCTCACGGTTTTTACAATAGAGGTTGATGTGACAAGTGTTGGTTTAAAAGCTGAAATATTAAAATCTTTGGGAGTCAAGTCTCTTGTAATGACTTTTGATGCACTGCTCATTTGCGTGAAGTTACTTAAACTGTCTCTGTAGGCAGCGTGGCAGCACACTAGAGTTTGGAACAGATTCACAGTCGGTTGACTTACTCGGCCATGAGATTCTGTACGTTCTCGGCATATAAGTCTGGGTTCTGCTTCTCTTCCTGTGATGGTGTGTAGACTGGCAGGAACTAGAACCAATCAGATCAAAGACAGAAGGACGATTCAGTGGGATTCTATTGGTCACAATTGGGAACACTGGACGTGATTGGCTCTCAGACATGTCAATCAAACAAGAGCTCCACCTACCTCTACAGTAACGCTGGTGTAGAGTTGAGAGGTCGTGTGCCACAGCGCTTTAAACCTTAAATTAAAAGAAACAAATCAAGACTATATGAACACAGAATAATCAGTTTGATTCATTATGATGTCATTTAGTCTCAATTCTGATTGGATGACAGAACATCAAATTAATTCTATATTAGGGTGAATGACATGATGCTTTTTTTATGATCTATTTAAAAATAATTTTAAAATGCAACAATTTAAGTAAATGAACACATTTTTTTACTATGATTCTCACTAAAAGCAGCAAATAATAATACAAATTATAAAAATCTTTTGGAATCACCATTTATCATTATTTCTTATAATAAACAGTGAAACATGTATGTTAAAAGCCTAATTTTTGTTTAGGTCAAATTAAGTAACCGTAAGAAAACATCTTGATATTAGTGACTCATTTTCATAAAATCTGTCACACACACAAACACACACTATTGTGTGTGTAATAATATATATATATATATATATATATATATATATATATATATATATATATAAATATTCAGATAATTATAATGCATGACATTCTTGTGGCAGAAGAGTTCATCACTGATAAGACAGAAAGCGGCTTTATAATACAATGTATTGTTTACTACCATATTATTGATCATAAGTCAATCATTGACACACAGTTCACAGCAATCCATTACACAAGTGAATTTATCAATTAGTTGGAGATTTATTATGAGGGCTTGTTTAAGGACACGTCAATGTACAGCTGCGTCAGACGTGCTTGTGTAGCGTCTCAGGTGTGTTGCATCATAAACATACATGTTTAGTTCACTGTGTGAAGTTAAATATAGTTTAATACTCAATCTTTAAACACATCTTGAGATCTCTTAGTTCGGATTTGAGCTCCATCAAGTGTTTTGAACGCAAGAATGTAACGCATGTTTGTGTTGTTCTGCTGAAGTGTTTCTTCACTGTATAAACTGTGTTGCTCATACAGCTTAAGTTTCACTTACTGCCCCCTGGAGTAAACAGATGGTACTACACGCATTTCTCAGGAATCTTCCTTATTACGGTCCGGGGGCGATTAATTGCGTTCATTTTTTTAACTCGTTATTTTTTGTAAAATTAATCACACTTAATTAACGCATTAAATCGACAGCCCTAATATATATATATATATATATATATATATATAAATTTATTGAACATTGTCAGTAAATAATTATACTATATTAATAAATGATCTTTTATTATATTGCAGTTACTGCTGTTTTATCAAAGCTTCCAGCTGTGTTACAGTGATTTTACAGTAAAATCCAGACCCATCTTTTACATTTTACACTCATGCAAATGTTTAAGCAATGTATTACAAGTGTTGCTTCCAGCAGTACATACTTACCATGCGTTCTTGCATAATGAACTGTGCTCTCGTGCATTTCTGAATGAACACACTAAATCCAGCTAAAATCAAGCTAGCGTGCAGTAGATCATGACTGCCAGTAATGTGTTGTCAGTGGAATTTACCACATTTACAAACCCTCAAACGTGGTAAAAATCACTGTAAGGCATGGCCTTGAGTGCATTATTGCTTTAAATTGCTCCAGTTACTTAATCATTTATAATTATATGTACAAAACTCAAATCATTGATGGCAGACTCTTAAAACGTTCAGATGAACAGAGGAATTGTTATGCCTTCTTACCAAGTCATTCCTTTCCAAGTCCAGCGAACGGTGTCCTGTGAAGACATTTAAAAACATTACTTTCTCTTAGAGAGTATAACATTTATGAATATTATATATGATTTTTATACAACATGATAGGTGTGACAACTTCCAATTCTATGAAGTGATTTTTAATTTGAGTCTAGTGCCATTTCATCATCTTAACCAGCTCTCATATATAGTAGTCAGCATGCGAGTGATGTACATAAACACAGCTAGCATCACACAGTGCCAAAGGCATTGACCAATAACACACTCACTAGTTTATTAGGATAGTGGAGCAACACGGGCTGAACGGGAACACCAGCCAGAAAAGCACCTGTGAAGAGACAGATATTAAGAGGGGAAGACACAAATGACCGCTCTACTAGATCTCCGAGTGTCTGTGGCTTTGTTCCAGTACGTAGTGAGCTGCGTACATATACATAGTACGTACACCTACATAGTAACCTAACTGAAACAGAACCTCTTAAGTGACCGATTTTAGTGATTGAGTATTATAGTGGTGAAGAAGTTTAGCGTCTTAGTTTGACTCCATGTAATGCGTGTCCAAAGACGAGGTCCACACAATGCATTTTTTTATTAAATAATGTCTCTTTTAATATATTTTCTGTTATTTACAGTCTGTTATTTATTAAAAACAAAAAGAAACATTTCATTCTAAATCACACATAGCACGAATGCGCTAAAGAAGCCATTCGACCCTTCTCTCGTTTATATGCGCTCATATGAAACACTTCTGCGGGACACTCGCTGAACTGCCCCTGTTCTTAAAGAGGCAGTGCAGTTTTGGCACTTGTTCTACATGAAAATATAAATACGTGTAAATATAACTAATTATGCATGTTAACAATAAACATGTAACAATATTATATATGCAATTTCAATGTAGGTTATTTATAGATGGAATTTGTGATCAAAATGCGACCAAAAGAATGAAAAACTAAGGAAATTGTCAAATGTAAGCAACATGGACATTATAATAAAATATACCCAATATGAATTGTATCAATCCATTTTAAATCTCTAAAACTGAGGCCATGGTGCTCAGCAGGAAACCGATGGAGTGTGTACTCCGGGTAGGGAAGAAGGTATTGCCCCAAGTGAAGGAGTTTGTGTACCTCGGGGTCTTGTTCACGAGTGAGGGGACAATGGAGCGGGAGGTTGGCTGGAGAATCGGGGAGCGGGGGCGGTATTGCACTCGCTCTATCGCACCGTTGTCATGAAAAGAGAGCAGCCAATATTATGTAAACCATAATATCCACTTCATCAACTCAGCTGGCACACCAACAATTTCAAGCTCCTTTGTCCACGCATTGTTTTTCTTTATTATTTATATCCCTGTAAGCAAACGGGGACAGATCATATATTACGGGCCATATATAATCCGCCACAACAATAATCAGTTTCTCCATTTTGTCTTGGGAACTAATGTTTGGTGGGAACAAAAGTTTACAATGTTGTGTTCTCTAGTCTTCGCTAGAGCGGAGCACTTCTATACTCCAATAGGTTCCCACTGAACCGTGTCAAAGCTCATTACCATAATGTTGGCTGCACTTGAACTTTCCTCTGATGCCCACACCGCCCAAGACTCGCCGCCGAGAGACGCTGGCTGTCATAGAAAATGAATGACTTCCTGTCGATTTGACGCTCTCAACGCCTCTGGTCTGAACGCACCATGAGGAGCTCGGAGTAGAGCCACTGCTCCTTTGCGTCGAAAGGAGCCAGTTTAGGTGGTTTGTGCATCTGGTAAGGATGCCCCCTGTGCATGAATCCTTGTGAAAGCCAATCAAACAAAGCAAATGCAACATTTGAACTATTTTAGCCCCTGTTTCAGAACAATCAAGCAAGCCCCAGGTCTGAAAATGCCCCAAATCACTCTATTGCAATTTTACTCATGTTGCTATTTTGTGTCACAGAGAGACTGTTGCAGTGATTCGTTATGTGCGTCACCCCTCCACCATTTTCAATCGGCAAGTGTGTCATACTTCTCAGCAAAACACTCTGCATGTGTGACACCCTCGGCCAAAACGAGTTGTTGATTCTGCTAGTGTAGAGCCAGCTCTAGCAGGCAGCATAATCTTCCGGAGCAGTCTTGGTGTCAGGAGCGTGCCTATAATGCTGGAGGCCTAAAGTATGCTCTTTTTGAAACATGTACAACTACGACTGCTTTGTGATACCGATTAGTTCAGCCAACTTCAGGCATGTGCGTTGATGATGCCAAGGACACAAAAACTAGACTGCGTATGGACTCTGCTGATGACGATATTTTAGGCCGAAACATACTCTTACGCAAGTACCCAAATGCAAGTACCCTGAACAATCTCAATTTCACACGTTATTGCGTTCCAAATGTGTCAGACGGCAATCTACAGTAACTCATCGCTTGTACGCGTTGCATTATCAAAGTCGCCACAATGGGCGCAGTAGCGGACATTTGTGTCAACTGTCTGCTTCGATGGAGAGTTTTCACTTTCAAGTCAACTACTGTCATATCAGAGCAACAGTTTGAAGACAATATTGGTAAGCAAGTAGGTTAAAGTTAGTATATTTACAGCAACTTACCTGAACAGTAACACATCTGGTTTTATAGCACAATCGTTAGAAGGTAACTTGAGTACGGAGGTTTGTTACCACCACAGCAATGCAGAATTGCATGATTGGTATGTTCAACCGGATCATACACTGGCAAGTGCTCTGGTCTGCATTTGTATACTTGTGTAAAGTATGTTTCAATGGCACGTAAAAAAACAAAGCAGCCTTTAAATGCTGTCTATGTAGGCAGCTCACTAAGGTTTGGAACAGGACCTGTGTGTGTTTAGGTACTATGTGATTGTACCTAGTTTGAATTTGATCAGAGCTTGTCCATTAGTCGTAGTTCCTTCTGGGAACATCAACATCTGCCAAAAGAGAAGAATGCAAACAGTGAGTGAACATGAATATACCTGCAATTACTATTGGAGTCACAGTGTCTCAGTGTGTGTGTTGTCGTACCTGAGGCCAGTGGCCGTTAGATGTGAGTCTCTCTCGGATCTGAGACACACATTTCTTTCTGGATTCAGGATCTTTTCTGCTCACTAACACAGACTGATTGAACTCCAAAAGTGCTGCAATGGAGAGAGATCATTTTACAATTCATTTTCAATTTAATAGGACAGATTCAATACAAGTTAAGCTCAATCAACTCAGTTCAGCCTGATCCAAAAATTTACTTTTTTCTTATTTGACATTATATATCTCAGGGTGTAAATGAGGTCTCTCTGAAAAACTGCTTTTGTTTTGTTTCACAATCATGTCACCTCCAACAAAGCAAAATTTTGTGTTGATTTGACGAGTAATTAAGAGATATAGCATCACAAAAATTATTTATTCTAGTGTACAAAAGCCTCTCCAAACTAATAAAACAATGACTGTACAGAAGAACCAATTACACAACAATGATTAAAGGTTTAATCTCTCTCCAAAGCATGCAAGCATGAGTAACGATATCTCATTCAGTTCCACTCTGTGCCATTTGAGTCACCATTGAGTTTGTGTCATGTACTTGGGACCATCTCCTGGAAGCCATATGCAATTACAGTGTCAATATCCTCTCTGCCCATATTTGGATGACTTCCACCTCTGGTTGCAGCGTTCTGAATCCTAATACGATTGGTTTAGTGATCCATGATGCTGAATAGCGTACTACATCATTCCTGATAAAGTCATCTGATCCAGCAAAGCTAATGTGTTTTTAGCCAGATAACATATAATGTGCTATGTTTGTCTTGTGCTTTGTGTGGATTACCTAATGATCTATGCATCCGATTACCTTGTGTGTAGGCTTGTTTGAAAGATAACATCCTCCTCTAAATAAAGGTATGCGTTATGTTCGTTTATTTTTTGTGAAGTTATAAGCAAAAAACGTGGCATATAAGCAACACCCGTTAAAATGTATGTCAAAGATATGTACTTCGCCATTACTCTATATTTTTTTATCTGCGAGTAAAACCAATAGGCTGGTTGTCCTTTAATCTTTGAGAGCTTTCCAAAAACATATGATAATAAATAAATTGATCAATTGTCACACATTATACATACATTTCTGCATATATACAGTGAAATTATTTATTTTTCACATATCCCAGCTAAGCTGGTGTCAGAGTGCAGAGTCAGCCATGATACGGCGCCCCTGGAGCAGGTAGGGACAAGGGCCTTGCTCAAGGGCCCAACAGTGGTGTCTTGGCGGTGTTGGGGCTTGAACCCCCCACCTTCTGGTCAGTAACCCAGAGCCTTAACCGCTGAGCCAATTGTTCAGCTTTGCCATAATGCCTACATGCATTGGAAAGTAGAGCTTCTAAACTTTCAAAAAATATATATATTTCGTGTTGGTCAAGACTGTAGTTATTAATATTTTGATGATTCTTTTTTTCTCGGTGGGACAGAAAGGTACACAGAAAAGATTACTATGAGATTTTAAATCACACCAAAATCACATTAACACACGTCATTTTTTGTAGTTGTTTTCTCCCCTTTTGAATTTGAAAATGTCAAATTCTCAATGCGCTCTTAATTCCTCGTGGTGGCGTAGTGACTCTCCTCAATCCGGGTTGCGGAGGACGAATCTCAGTTCACTCCACATGTGAGACCGTCAATCCACGCATCTTATCATGTGACTTGTTGAGCGCTTTACCATGGAGACATAGCGCATGTGGAGACCCACGCCATCCACCACAGCATCTACGCACAACTCACCACACACCCCACCGAGAGCGAGAACCACATTATAGTGACCACAAGGAGGTTACCCCATGTGACTCTACCATCCCTAGCAACCGGGCCAATTTGGTTGCTTAGGAGACCTGACTGGAGTCACTCAGCACACCCTTGATTCAAACTCGTGACTCCAGGTGTGATAGTCAGCATCAATACCACTGAGCTACCCAGGAACCCAACACATATCTTGTGGCTATACTTTTGAAATGGTGAGTATTTTGAAAAGGATTGGCCCCATTGACTTTCATCGTAAGTGTCTCATTGTAACCCAGAGTTTTGCTTTAAGAAAAGGAGGGGCAAGTCAAAAATTGTCACAAATGCTGTTGCTTGAGCTTAACTCGTATTACACCTGGAATACTCCTATAAGCTCTATGAGGTTTACCCTAAAAATGGTGTTTACAGTAATGCACTTACAAAGTAAATCTAAGGGGCGAGACAAGCACCTGGACAAATGTTCAAATACGCACTGTTTCTAAAGTATAGCCACAAGGCTTAAACATTATATGCGAGAAAATAAGATTAGTGTGATAACATTGTTACTATATGTAAAACACTGTTTACACACAGCTAAATCAACCCACCGGTAAAACATGACTAGAGATTCATCGGCCTATAAAAGTAGTCCCACTGCTAAAAGGACAATTTAAACTCAAATAATACATGTTTATACAAAATAATTAATTTAAGACATTTCATAAAAATATGGGCTGAATGTGTCTACTTTTAAACCCTCCAGTACACTTGCCCCATTGATAGTTACCAACAGGGCCAGTGTTAAGCATCTACTCACCTCCTATAATGGGTAGTTTGGCGTTCTCTGAACGGGACACTACGGTCGGCAGACCCGTCACGCACAGAACCAGCATGTCCAGGAAACTGCTGTGAGGTGCCACGGCCAGCACAGGAGCTTCCTTTAGCCCCGCCTGACGCCCTTTGACCTTAATCCGCAGGAAACCCACAGAGAAGAAGATCACACGGCTGATGAAGAGGATGATGTGATGGAAGAACCACCGACGCCACCCCTGCACAGGCTCCGCCCGCTCAGACTCCGAGAGGCCGGCGAATCGCAGTCGTGCGAAGGGCCACGCAAGCAGGAAGAACAGGGTGGCGAGAGTAATGCGAACAGGAAACAGAACAGAGCCTATAATGATTCCCTAAAAAAAAGACACGTTTACAAGAACCAGGTTTTTAATGGTACAGTCAGAATTATGGCTAAGCGATACATTCACAACTTTTTATAGTGATATAAACAATGTGGCTTAATTATGGAATTATTATAATGACAAATGTCTTTGAAATAAACAGCATGCTGAATTGCACTAATTGAAAAGTAAACGCTTTGCATTAACAGTGCTTGCATTTTTTTGGGGATGTAATTTCACATGCGTTAGAGCGCCACCTACATATCAGATCTGTATATTGTGATGGAATGTGATAGAGAAAAAAAACATTTTCTAATACTTGCTGCCTTCTAGTGGAATAAAATGCCATTTTTTTAAAGTGAGGTAGAGAGAACAGAACCAGAATTACATGTTTCAAAGTCAGGACAACAACAAAAAAAGTTTGGGTTTAAAAAAATAAATATGTTTATTATAAGACTATAAACACATACAATATTTAAGGAGAATTTGAGTCTTTATTTATTCTTTTTTTCCAGTTAGTCCACAGTAAGTGTGAATGGTAAGATTTTAATTTTGAGTGTGAAAAATTGTGTCGGCAGCCAAAAGACACACCAGAGTTTAACCCTTGTGCATCAATGAAAAAAAAGTTGCTCAGAGGACCTTCGAGGACAAAAATGTCCCTGTCAATAAACTGCCATAAAAATATTCTATATTAATATTAGGGCTGTCAATCGATTAAATGTTTTAATCAAGTTTATTACATGGTGTTCCGATTAATTAATCGCGATTAATCGTAATTAGTCACATATACAAATATTTGCTGAGAAAGTCCCTCATATAACAATAACTCAATATATAATGATGAAATAATTCTGCATGTTTGTGTTGTGTGTCTGCTGGATGGTATTTTCCTTCACTTTATAAACAGTGTGTTGCACACACAGCTGAAATTACACTTACCGATGTACTGAATCTTCATTATTACGGTCCGGGGGGCGATTAATTGCATTTTTTTAACTCATTTTTAATAAAATTAATCGCACTGAATTAATGTGTTAAATCGACAGCCCTAATTAATATTATTTTCCACTTTCACTCATCAACAGCAGTTCTGATCATAACTACCAAATATTCATTGATTTTAAGCCTTTAAATGACAGTTTTTTGACATAATGCCACAGTTGTTTATTTATACACACACATACATTTCTCAATACACACACATACTTAACACACTCTGTCATCCATACCAACACACACACACACACACACACACACACACACACTTGTATCTGCATCATGTGTTCAGTTGTCCTACAGGTCTCTATAATACAGGAAACAGAGAATTGGGGAAAAGCTTGTATTTGCTCCACAGGATAAACATGAGAGAAATGGCCCATCTGGTGGAAAATATTTTAATGGGGGCATTTTTGTCCTGAAGGTCCCGAGTGTAACTATTGTGTGTACACAGTGTGTTATATATGTGTTATAGATGTATTATAGATGTATTATATATGTATTATAGATGTATTATAGGAACTGAGATTGAAATATTTAAAAAAAAATGAAAAAAAATGAAAAAAGACAAAAATGTTGCACAAGTGTTAAAGGGTTAACTTTAAACACCTGCATGTTTTCCATGTTAAAACTACTTTAACCATGGTGATGGAACATGACAGGGGCGTTTGTTTACGTTTTCATAACGACTTCTTCCGACGACAGTCTCGAGTTACCGCAGTTTTATTGTAGTAACAGTCACCACATTAACTTTGGTCACCTGGTACATGTTTGTGAGTGAAATCTTCCTTAAATGGACTTCCGGCCGCTCACGCGCGTCATAGAACCGAACACATGAGAACCGAACAGCATAGAACCGAACACATGAGAACCGAACACACGAGATGATCTTACCTGAATCCGCTGGACTCTTGTTAGACTCAGTTCATGGACGAATGGATGGGACATGTGTCCGTCATACATCATCAAAACACGCACAAGAACACGCTCAAATTACTCAAAATCACAGTCTGACAAACGCGTATGAGTCCTTGGTGAACGAGTAAGCAATAAAAAAACGTCAAAGATCTCAAATAAAAAAATAAATAAGTTTAGACAGCAATACTACAACAAAACGTCAAGAACACTTAGACATACCAGCCCTATATAGTACACATACAAGCAGTCAAATGTGATCGAGCTCCGAGAATTAACAACACACGCCTTCAGACACGAATGATACACACACCTAGCCTGACCCCGCCCCCTTAAACAAAAACATTCAATGACCACCCCCGTAAATATACATATTTTAATGGACACGCCCCTCAAATATACATCATTTAATGGCCACGCCCCTTAACACAAACGCACACCTCTGTTCTCTCACTATAGAAACTCAAAACTTTCAACTTAGTCACTGTTCACACCCTCTAATTAATACATTCAAGTATCAAGTACAAAAGGTCTTTAAATATAAAGGACAAGACATAAAATGTAATATTTTAAAATATGGAAATGTTAAAGTTTGAATGGAGTGATACCCAAAAGCCACCAAACTAGTACAGCTTAGTGAAATTCTTTAAAATATCTGACCGCAGAATCCCAACATTGGCCAGTCACGATCAAGTAATCCAGAATGACACATTTTGGGGTTATATGACATTAAACCTAAAAATAACCTTTAGAGAACGTTCTATATGCATTCTTTTTTAGGTTGTCCTACAAAAAAATGTAAATAATAATAATAAATACCCTGGGAACGTTAGTTTATGGTTATTATAATAGAACACTAAGTGCTAGAATGTTAGAAACTGGTTCCCGAATAATAACCAAACGGGAACTGTCTGCTAACATTAGGCAAATGTGGTGTGCTTGCTGGTTTCTGGAGAAGGGTATAGCTGCAGGCATTTCTCCAAATCTATCCCCTTTCCCAACATTAAACATGAGTGGAAGTGACGCCCTCTTTTGGAATCACACCGCCCCTTTTGGAGTAAACCCCGCCCTCTGTTTGTGATTACGCCCCCATTTGGAGGTGTCTGGCCTGCAGCTATTCCTACTTGATTCTTCAGAATATTCCGGGTTCAATACAAGTTAAGCTCAATCGACTGAATTTGTGACTTCCTATTTTAATTTGTATGTCGATTACCACAAAATTCATTTTGACTCGTCTCTCCTATCTTTAAAAAAAAAAAAAGCACAAATCTGTGTTCCAGTGAGACACTTACATTGAAAGTCAATGGGGCCAATTCCTTTACGTTAAAATAGTCACTGTTTGAAAAGTATAGACACAAGACGAAAACAATGAGTGTATAAACATGATTTTCAATTGTACAACTCTGTTGCCACAACGACGTAACACTGTAAACCCTAAAACGACCGCAAAGTCTATTTAAACAAATTAACAGCTCAAATTATGCATACGTTTTAACAGAAGAAATATTGTAAATGCTTTTATAAAATATAAGCTTCACATTTGGCCCCATTGACTTCCATTGTAAGTGTCTGAATGTAACCTCGATTGTTGCTTTTACCCCCCCCCCCAACTTTCAGGCCGATATCTCTTCCCAGTCCACCCATGTATGTGGCAATCACCTTTATGCTACAAATGTTGTCGATCATAGAGATAAACTGAGCCTATAGTTTGTGGCTCACACAAAACCTCAGAGATTTTATAAAAGAAACCGTTTAAGCCACTTGTGAACCAGTTCTTGACTCATTAAAGAAAACTGCAGTTCTGGACAGATCCGAGAAATGTCTAGACCACTTCAGAACTTAAGAGAACCTTTTCTAAACTTCTCGTAAGACTTGTAAGACAATGTGTGCTGCGTAGAGAGTGAAACCTGTCCATCAGGTTGGATGTTTTACAGAAAACGGGACGCTGTAATTGTTGTTTTCTGGGTGGAGAAACGAGACAAACGTGCCCTTGTGTAACGAGCGACAGATATATCAAGAGTACTATTTTATAGGGACAAAGATCTGCTGCATAGATATGAAATAAAGCTTCTATAAATATTGTAAATGACCGGAGCAGGTTATCTCATGTTTTATATCCACATCTGCCAGTCAGCGGAAGATCTTTAAGATGTTTGTTCTGCTGTTTGAGGAACACTAAACATGTTGCTGAACTAGTAAATCAAGACCCGTGCTTGTGCAATGCTTGGAAACACAGCAACATTGTTCCCTTCTATTTTAGTCTCTATCGTTGTGAAATAATCAGCAAAGCTTTAATCAGGAATCTCATTTCAATCTTAAGAACTCCTACAATATTTACAAATCAGGGGTGATTGTGTTCCAATATCCAGAGAAAACAGCTCGTGTTATTCTGCTAAACACTGCTATTTTTATTGTAAATAGATGAATATCATGAAACCTGCCCAGAACATGTGCCATCCATATTAGACCAAAATAAAAAAGGAAAATAACGAGTGAAAAAGTGGCAAATGTCGAAGCACAAATGCAATATTGAATTGCACTGTAATGAATTTTAAATGTCAATAAAATGGTAGCAGATATTTTCGTCAACTATAAGCAGAATTGTATGAAATTTGGTGCATTTTCTCAAAATGCCATCTTATCACAGAACACAAAATTTAGCTAAGATTGGACTTTGCGTTCAGAAGATATTGGCCAATTAGTCGAAAAAGTCCAAGGCCAAACAAACAAACAAAAAAACTAATTAGCAGGACAGTATGTGGATGATTGGCACCAAATTTCATGGACATTAAACCAACTGCAAAGTTAAAAAAGTAGTTTCAGTAGATGCTTGGACCATTAATTATATTTGGCAAGCAGAAAATTACACGTATTTTTAAGATTTGTTTTTGTTTATAAGCAGATAATCACTCAGTTCTCATTACGGTAATAAGACCATAAAAACAGTTACATTTCATATAGACATCACGTATCTATAAATCATTTATTTGTTATTATCTTGATTTATCAATCAAGTTGTTTGGATGCAGAACGCAGGAATCTTTTTTTTTAGTTCAAAAAGCACAACAGGAATATTACTTTATTAATGAAGCATATTATTGAACAGAGCAAAAGTTCAAAACACAAAAGATCACCGTTAATATAATTAATGACGTATAACTTAATTATCAGCATGTGTGATTAAAAATATTCAGTGTTTTTGAGTGTTTCACATGACCATTCCTCCGCCCATGATCTCCATTCTCTGTGGAGAAAATAAACAGCTGTGAGACATCACGTCTATTTTCATTTAAAACACACACAAATACAGATCCATGTACCTGGGGTGGTTCGATGAAAGCCAGCCAATCAGATGAGTGTGTTGGGAGGAGCCCCATTGATTGACACTTGTAGATGGCCAATGCGGATCCGAGCAGGTTACCGATGAGATAAACCAAACCCTGCAGCCACTGCTGACTGGAGCTCTCCAACAACTTGAACGCTTTCAGACAAAAACCCACACTCACTGCAATTCTGTATTGTAGTCATAAATAATAATAATAATAATAATAATAATAATAATAAAAGCTCTTCACTGCATCAGGAATGGAAGGACTCATGCAGTTACTCACTGGCTGACATGGACATGAGCGCTTGAATGGGTCTCCAGGCCATCATACACACCATCATGATGGGAAAGATGGAAATGGTGTTTCCAGACATATACATGATGAACAGGTTCATGGGGATCTGCTTCAGCGGTCCTAAAGCCACATCCCAACATCTCTACAGAGCGTCAGAAAACACAAGGACAGACATTCATGATTATATTCTACGCTCACATTTTAATGAATTTTTTACTAGGGATCGGAATTGTGAGGAACACTACTCACGCTGTATGATTTGTGCTATGGATTCAAATGAACCAGATCGTAAGAGGCATGGTTGTGCTGTACATTCAAAAGAATCGGTTCATAAGAGTCATTTGATCGAGAATCGAGCTACACTGGTTGCGCTTTTGATTCAAAAGAATTGGATCATAAAAATTATTTGATTAGGAATCAGGCATTGCTGGTTATGTTGTAGATTCCAAAGAATCGGTTCACAGGGTTCTGGGTATCACAGCGAGTATTGACGCTGACTATCACACCAGGAGTTGTGAGTTTGAATCCAGGGCGTGCTGAGTGACTCCAGCCAGGTCTCCTAAGCAACCAAATGGGCCTGGTTGCTAGGGAGTGTAGTGTAACATGGGGTAACCTCCTTGTGGTCATGATTAGTGGTGCACCCCCATGCTTCACGGTTGGGATGGTGTTCTTCGGCTTGCAAGCCTCGCCCTTTTTCCTCCAAACATGACGATGGTCATTATTGCCAAACTGTTCAATTGTTGTTTCATCAGACCAGAGGACATTTATCCTAATGTAAGATCTTTGTCCCCATGTGCACCTGCAAACTGTAGTCTGGCTTTTTTATGGTGGTTTTGGAGCAGCGGCTTCTTCCTTGCTGAGCACCTTTCAGGTTATGTCCATATAGGACTCGTTTTGCTGTGGATCTAGATACTCGTCTACCTGTTTCCTCCAGCATCTTCACAAGGTCTTTTGCTGTTGTTCTGGGATTGATTTGCACTTTTCACACAAACTACGTTCATCTCTAGGAGACAGAATGCGTCTCCTTCCTGAGCGGTGTGATGTCTGTGTGGTCACATGATGGCGTCTCCTTCCTGAGCGGTGTGATGACTGTGTGGTCACATGGTGTTTATACTTGTGTACTATTGTTTGTACAGATGAACGTGGCACCTTCAGGCATTTGGAAACTGCTCCCAAGGATGAACCAGACTTGTGGAGGTCCACAATAATCTTTCTGAGGTCTTGACTGATTTCTTTTGATTTCCCCATGATGTCAAGCAAAGTGGCACTGAGTTTGAAGGTCTTAAAATACATCCACAGGTACACCTCCTATCAGAAGCTAATTGGCTAATTGTCTAAAGGTTTGACATCATGTTCTGGAATTTTCCAAGCTGCTTAAAGGCACAGTTAACTTAGTGTATGTAAACTTTTGACCCACTGGAAATGTGATTTAGTCAATTAAAAGTGAAACAATCAGCCTGTAAACAATTAATGGAAATATTACTTGTTTCATGCACAAAGTAGATGTCCAAAACTATAGTTTGCTAATATTAAATCTGTGAAATGGTTAAAAATAGTTTTTAATGACTTCAACTTAAGTGTATGTAAACTTCTGACTTCAACTGTATCTGGTTGTGTTTCTTGAATCTCTGAAAGTGTGTCATCATTGTTTCAGATACGTCACCTTCTCCACCAGGTTTCGGTCGGCCTCCTGTACGCTCGTGTCCGGGACGGGTTTATCTGAAAATCCCACAGGATACATGACATCACCTTCTTTACTCTGCCGGTCACCACGATTCCTGTTCAGAGAAAAACACAGAGGCAGACGAGGAAAATTGGTTTTTAACATGTTACTATTTTGTAAGCAATTAAAACTGTCAGGACAAAAAACAACATAAAAGTCTGATAAAAGTAGTGATATGACTCATCATGAGGTCTATTAAAAGTCGTACAAGCTATACGAACACTTTGTGTATAGAACTGAAATTTAAGTTGTTATTCACTAAAAATCTTGCTCCCTATGAAAGTCAGGATTGGAAGAACATGAGGGTGGGTAAAAGACAACACAATGTTCAGTGTGTCATCATATGTGATGTTGTACCTGCTGTTGCCTAGACTCAGTTCTAAAGCCCATTTCATTCTCTTGGTTGTAGCTCCGCCTCTCGTGGATAGAGCTCCGCCCCCCTGACCGCTCGGTGACGCCATACTGCTGGATCTCTCAACTGTCAGTCCACCTGAACAAATAAATACAGCCATGAGCCATTTCTGTCATTACACTCAACATTTATGAACAGCAAATATAGAATTAAACTGACTGTTTTGAGTTTTTGTTTTAAACTCGCATGTTTCATAATGTGAGGCAGACATATGCATTTTGTTAAGAATAATTACATCTTTTGGTTTATGTCCATCAGGTTCCTAATAAAATATCAATTAATCAAATTAGATTAAGTAAGTTTCATTTGTAAAGTGTTATTTATGGACCACAGAAGTCTATCATTAGCAAAATGCAGATTTTAGCTTTTATAAACTATGTACAAACAATGCATGTTTAATTAATACCTGTTTAATATTATAATACTGTAATAATAAACTGTCAAAATGTCTCAACTGTTATTGTTTTTTTACTCTAAGAAATGCCTGTTTCCATAACAGCGTGCAATAAACACTGTAGTGATATTTCAAATATCATAAATATGCTGAAAGTGTTTTCTTTTTATATGAATTTTATTATGAATCTTTCATTCGATTCATCAGCTGATTTGAATGTTTTTCATAAACATCGTCAGATCGTCTCACCTTTAAACACTTCACAATCAGCAGTCAGTCCGATCACACGCGCTGCTCTAACAGGTGTTTTATACCGCAGTTAAATGTGAATCTAATTCCAATTTATTGATGAAACAAAATAACTGAACGATCGCTGCTCTCCTCCTCACAGGCGCTACTGATGACGTATTGCTGACAACACTTCCGGCCCCGAACATATGACGTCACAAACGGGCTTGCATTGTGTCGTCCTGCAGGAATATAATAATAGAATCCCTGTAACTGTTATCTAGAAAGTACATTTAATTGATGCTTGTTGTGCATTCTGCCTATTTCATCCAGAGACAATGTCTCATTTTATTCTGCAGTTGTCCTTAGTGTTGTTTTGGTCCAACTTCTGCTCAAAACGTCTGATAAAAAACATATTGTCTGTGAAAGAGCTGTGAAATGTGTCAAAGTATAGCGTCTTAATGTATCCCCTAGCCATCATTAATTTATTTGTATTTATTTTTTATTCTACTTATTTTCTTCATGTTTTTGATTATTCTACTCTAAAAAATTAAATTCATTTTGTTTCTATATATATATATATATATATATATATATATATATATCTTTGCAATATTTCTTGTTTGCAAAAAAAAATTTTTTTAACAACATCTAAAAAAAAAAAAATAGGTTACATTTTTTAAGTCTTATTAATCCCTCCCTAAGCTTAAAGGTGCTGAAAGCAATTGTAGCTGTTCTACTTCCACGAGACTGAGCCGATTAGCCACGCCCCCTCTTTCCAAAACCCCAAACTCCAAAGATGCCTAATGAGCTTTATTGAGAGCAGAAATGGTTGTTAAAAACAACCGTAGCAAAATAGCAACCTCAACTGGCATTTGTTATGAACAACATGGCATATAAATGGCATTATGCCTCAATAACTATGAGAATACAGGGAGAAAGTGTCATTGCCTGCAGACACATTTATGTGTGTTGTTTACAGAGTCTAGAGCTGTCAGTGAGACCGGTGAGATATCTCACAATATTTATTTTTTTTAAAAAACCTTTCAGTGAATAGGAACATTTTTGAATACCTTTTCATGAAAAAGTAGCTTACATTTCAAAAATTAATAAAATTTAGACTTTACATTGCTTCAGATTTAATGGTCAAATTATTTTGTTACAAGTTGTTTAGGATATCCACTTTGTGCATAACACAAATTATTTTCCAAAAATGGTTTACAGACCGATTGTTTTTAATTGACTATAATCACAATTCGAGTTGGTCAGAAGTTTACATACACTAAGTTTACTGTTACTTTAATCAGTTTGGAAAATTCCCGAAAATTATGTCAAGCCTTTAGATAATTAGCCAATTAGCTTCTGATTGGAAGTGTACCTGCGGATGTATTTTAAGACCTTCAAACTCAGTCCCTCTTTGCTTGACATCATGGGAAAATGAAAAGAAATCTACCAAGACCTCAGAACATAATTGTGGACCTCCACAAGTCCGGTTCATCCTTGGGAGCAATTTCTACACACCTGAAGGTGCCACGTTCATCTGTATAAACAATAGTATAAACACCATGTGACCACGCAGCCATCATACCGCTCAGGAAGGAGACACATTCTGTCTCCTAGTGATGAACGTAGTTTGGTGCAAAAAGTGCAAATCAATCCCAGAACAACAGCAAAGAACCTTGTGAAGATGCTGGAGGAAACAGGTGGACGAGTATCTAGATCCACAGCAAAACAAGTCCTATAACGACATCACCTGCAAGGTTGCTCAGCAAGGAAGAAGCCGCTGCTCCAAAACCACCATAAACAAGCCAGACTACAGTTTGCAAATGCACATGGGTACAAAGATCTTACATTGGGGGAAATGTCCTCTGGTCTGATGAACATAAATTGAACTGTTTGGCCATAATGACCATCGTTATGTTTGGGGGAAAAATGGTGAAGAACACCATCCCAACCGTGAGGCATGGGGGGGCAGCATCATGTTGTGGGGGTGCAGCATCATGTTGTGGGGGTGCAGCATCATGTTGTGGGGGTGGAGCATCATGTTGTGGGGGTGCAGCATCATGTTGTGGGGGTGGAGCATCATGTTGTGGGGGGGTGCAGCATCATGTTGTGGGGGTGGAGCATCATGTTGTGGGGGGGCAGCATCATGTTGTGGGGGTGCAGCATCATGTTGTGGGGGTGGAGCATCATGTTGTGGGGGGGTGCAGCATCATGTTGTGGGGGTGGAGCATCATGTTGTGGGGGTGGCAGCATCATGTTGTGGGGTGGCAGCATCATGTTGTGGGGGTGCAGCATCATGTTGTGGGGGGAGCAGCATCATGTTGTGGGGGGTGGCAGCATCATGTTGTGGGGTGCAGCATCATGTTGTGGGGGTGGAGCATCATGTTGTGGGGGGTGCAGCATCATGTTGTGGGGGTGGAGCATCATGTTGTGGGGGTGCAGCATCATGTTGTGGGGGTGGAGCATCATGTTGTGGGGTGGCAGCATCATGTTGTGGGGGTGCAGCATCATGTTGTGGGGGTGGGAGCATCATGTTGTGGTGGTGGAGCATCATATTGTGGGGTGGCAGCATCATGTTGTGGGGTGGCAGCATCATGTTGTGGGGGTGGAGCATCATGTTGTGGGGGTGGCAGCATCATGTTGTGGGGTGGCAGCATCATGTTGTGGGGGTGGGAGCATCATGTTGTGGTGGTGGAGCATCATATTGTGGGGTGGCAGCATCATGTTGTGGGGTGGCAGCATCATGTTGTGGGGGTGGAGCATCATGTTGTGGTGGTGCTGCATCATGTTGTGGGGGTGCAGCATCATGTTGTGGGGGTGCAGCATCATGTTGTGGGGGTGGAGCATCATGTTGTGGGGTGGCAGCATCATGTTGTGGGGGTGCAGCATCATGTTGTGGGGGTGGAGCATCATGTTGTGGGGGTGGCAGCATCATGTTGTGGGGGTGGCAGCATCATGTTGTGGGGGGCAGCATCATGTTGTGGGGTGCAGCATCATGTTGTGGGGGTGGCACCATCATGTTGTGGGGGGGGCAGCATCATGTTGTGGGGGGGGCAGCATCATGTTGTGGGGGGGGGCAGCATCATGTTGTGGGGGGGGGCAGCATCATGTTGTGGGGGTGGGAGCATCATGTTGTGGGGTGCAGCATCATGTTGTGGGGGTGGAGCATCATGTTGTGGGGGTGGCACCATCATGTTGTGGGGGGAGCAGCATCATGTTGTGGGGGGGGCAGCATCATGTTGTGGGGGTGCAGCATCATGTTGTGGGGGGTGCAGCAGCATGTTGTGGGGGGTGCAGCATCATGTTGTGGGGTGCAGCATCATGTTGTGGGGGGGCAGCATCATGTTGTGGGGGGGCAGCATCATGTTGTGGGGGGGGCAGCATCATGTTGTGGGGTGTAGCATCATGTTGTGGGGGTGGAGCATTATGATATGGGGGTGTTTGCTGCAGGAGGGACTGGTGCACTTCACAAAATAGATGACATCATGAGGAAGGAACATTATGTGGATATATTGAAGCAACATCTCAAGACATCAGACAGGAAGTTAAAGCTCGGTCACAAATGGACAATGACCCCAAGCAACACCTCCAAAGTTGTGTCAAAATGGCTTAAGGACAATAAAGTCAAGGTATTTATATATATTATTTACATGTTATTTTAATAACATGTATTTATATAAATGTAAATAAAACTGGAATATTACATATTGCTATTAATAAAAACATTTAAATGATTATTATTGATTATTAGAGTGTTGAATGTCATCAAACGGTGAATCGGACAAGAACAACACAAGCACAAATATACAGTTTATGTTTCTTTTTATAAAAAAGTATCTTATACAACAAAATATATTTACAATCAAATACAATTTTTGTATATTGCATTGTGAAATATAGTCAAGCAAAACAAAACTGATATGAATGTAAATGGTGCAAAAACATTTAAAGTGTGTTATTTGTACAAGCTCAGTTCTGGACAGTGATAAAGGCACATATATGCATCACACAGTAATCGTCGTACAGGGTCTCTGAGAGACGTGGTGTCCAGTCGAGAGATCTCATCTACAGTCAGACTCAAGTAACGGCCCACCTCAGGACACGCCCTCACCTGCGGGACATTAAAGCCATTCTCTTCTCCTGAAAAAACACAAACAACAATTATCAGGAGCGAATTTAGAAGAATTTATCGGTGCACTTGATTCCAAAGAAATCTTTCACCCGTATAAACAGCTGTGGTATTTAATGTCCCGTCCAGGCCTGTAGTTAAACTTTAATAACCTCTCACCCTCTCTGTCAGCCATACTGTCGAAGAACAGCCAGTCTGTGTGCTGCGGTCCATGTTTGACAAAGCTCACATAGTGACTCGTCTCGATGCACGTCACAGCGAACAGATCCATGCGCTGACGGGCCTTGTGAACCGGCCCCTCCCAGTTACCCAGAGGCACTCTGATGCACACAGGTTTGTGTTTCTGCCGTTTCTTGTGTGTGTGAACCTGACAGAGAGAGACAAACGCCATGAATAGAGTGTGTGTGAACAGTCGTCATGTCTGGTGTACCGTGCACTTGTGTGTGGTTGTTCACCTGTGTGTTACAGGTGTTACAGTACTGTGTCATCTGTCCCGGTGTGATGTCATCATCCTCATAACACTGAACACACTCCCACTGCGCCAGTGACTGACAGATACTGCACTGACGCACAGCTGCACGCACACACGTGAAATTTTTTAATTTATTAATGAAAATAAATATAAACATTTTAAAACATGTATATTTACAATTAATTATAAAGCAATAAATAAAATAAAAAAATAATGTCCATTAATAATAATGAATATGATCCTAAATAAATGAATACTAAAATACTAAATTATTTATAAAAAGAATAACATTATAATCTTAATAAATAAGCAGAACAACAAAAAGGTGAAGATTTCTTACTGTCATCCAGAAGGTCCGTGATGTCGAGGGACACTGAGGGCAGGATGGCATCAAACATCTTGAAGTCTTTACCGAATCGAGGCATGAGGAGCGGCAGACAGGACGGGGCCTGTACAACAGATGAAAACCATATGAAGAACTGTGCAATTAATATGACACGCACTCTTGGAACGCTCTTGTCCAATCACATTAAAGGATGAGAACTAACTGTTGTAACAGTATTATTATGGGATGTCACCTCTGTGAGTTTGAGTCCAGAGTGCATGAAAGAGGATTCGAGTAACACTTGAACACTGGACACCCGCATGACGCCCGTGACTGGAGACAAAAGTGCGATCGGAGAGAGAGGTGGAGACAGAGGAGAGATGAGGGGAGACGATGAGACAGACGGAGGAAAAAGCTGATAGATGAAACACTCCTGCGGCTTCTGACTCGATGACCTACAACACACACACAAAATAACCCACCATAGGAAAATACAAAATAAGCAGGTATATATATATCTACTATATATGGCCGGGACAAAAGCCACGTATATACAGTATATACTTCAATTAATTAACCTGATATCTGACAGCCATAACAATAAATATTATTATTTTTATTTCCAACAGACAAGCCGATATATAATGAAGGTTTATTAATGCTTGATTGCTTGTTGAAGATATAAATGAGAGTGTTGACCTGATCTTCAGAAGAGGTTCCACCCGAAGAAGCAGGAAAAGCTGGTTGAGGAACTCCTCAGGATCTGAAAACACACACTGATGTTCATCTCGCTATATAACTCAGGACAGAACATCGACTTCTATTGTTTTTGTATAAAGATTATTATAATGACTAACCCAAACCCTACAAGAAACCTTACTTCTGCATTCCTAGATAAAAAACACAACATTATGCAGAACTCAATGTATAGATCATCTTTGAGAACATTTAGATTTAGCTCACTTTTAGTGAACATTTTATTTTCAAGCACACACTAAAACACACACTTACACACTCACACAAGCGCGCACGCGCGCACACACACCTTTCTCCTCATTGGTAAATCCAGCATCTGCAGTTTCAGCTTTGAGAAGTTTGCGTAATGCCATTGTTTTACTGGCACACACATACCCAAACCTGCAAAACACATCACAACATACACACATTATCACTACACAAACATCACAACATACACACATTATCACACACATTATCACTACACAATCATCACAACATACACACATTATCACTACACAAACATCACAACATACACACATTATCACTACACAAACATCACAACATACACACATTATCACTACACAAACATCACAACATACACACATTATCACTACACAAACATCACAACATACTCAAACATACGTAACAAATACAAACAGCATTATTATTATTATTATTATCTAATAGAGATGAAAATTATATCAGCAGCTGATATATTATTTAAAATGTAAATATGAATATTTGCACCGATAGTTTTATTAAAATAATAAAAATAAAAAAACCGAAAAAAAGTACATAAGTATTCTTTTCGTTTTTTATTTTTAATAAATTTGCAAAGATTTCAATCAAACTTCTTTCACGTTGTCATTATGGGGGATTGTTTGTAGAATTTTGAGGAAAATAATGAATTTAATCCATTTTGGAATAAGACTGTAAAATAACAAAATGTGGAAAAAGTGAAGCGCTGGGAATACTCTCCGGATGCGGTGTACATATACTGTTTTAACATCAGGGCTTGACCATAGCTTTCTGCCCACTGTGGAAGTCACTCGCCACTCATCATTCTCACTAGCCAAAATCAGCTGCCACCCAAAGTGATAAAGGTAACTGGAGACTGCAACACATGCATTTGTTTGGACATTTTATTTGAACAAGAATAATATAAAGTTCAGCAGGACACAGACTTAATGATTAAAGTCATCTTTAGAACATCTGAAGGCAACCATGACCAGTTAGATCAGGAGAAGGACAGGACAAGGGGAACACTTGAACACGGTCCATGAAGTCCAGATTTGAACCTCATTAATGTTCAGCATTGATGTTTCATGTTTTTCACAGGGGAATGGCTCCTCATTACTGTGATCTAATGTAGATAGTCTTTCAAAAAAATAAACAGGATCAAGATAACAGTGAGTGAATGATGACAGAATACGTTTTGTTAATTAGATTGATCCTAATTTATTTGTAATGCATCTCTACCAGTTCCCAGTTATTGTTCCTACAGATAAAACTTTGATGTTGATGCATGGCACACCGTGTCTCTTTACCTCGTCGGTATAGGAGGTTTGACTTCCTCAATATAGATTGTTTAAATAGAAGTTTCTCGGTAGAAATCAAATGCATCACATAAGTTTTGTGGTCTGCCGCGATATCGAGTAAAGCTCGACTGAATCACGCAAGTTTAGCTCTGCGATGTGACTGTCCCAGTGATCTGGCTCTATTTCTGGATCACATTCATGCGAAATCACGCTTCATTCGCCCTGCACGGAAGAGCGTGTAAGTTATGAGAGGCATATAATGTGGTGAGTTGTGCGTGGAGAATAGCGTGAAGCCTTCACATGTACTACGTCTCCACGGTAACGTGCTCAACAAGTCACGTGATAAGATGCGCGGATTGACGGTCTCAGACGCGGAGGCAACTGAGATTCATCCTCTGCCACCCGGATTGAGGTGAGTCACTACACCACGTATTCCCGCTTCTCTTCCGGAAAAGGACAGGAGGCGGGGCTTCTACGACTTGGTCATAGTAAAGTTCAACCAACAGCTGGAATCAAGTAGTCACGCATATTTCCAGAACTTACCAGGAACTTCCTCGCTCACTTTCCTCCAAGCGATGTGTTTATTCGTCCGGTCTCTGTACATGTGTGACGTTGATCGTACAACTCCGGGTGTCCACACACACACACACACACACACACACACACAGCTACAACAATATTCATCCATTTTTCCAGATTTCTTCTGCTACTACGTCAGTGACATCTGGACAATCTCAACGCTGATAGGCTTTCGCGACAAGCAGATTTTTCGCTCAAGTTGAAAAATTTCAACTCACGCGAATGATGCGATTTCACGTGTTTGAGTCGCACCATTTACTTAATTTGCGCCGCCCGGCACAAATTCACGCCTATTCGCGTCTTTGCAATGACTTTGTCTGTAATCACGCCGTGCGAAACGCTCGCTTTGCGTTGTATGTGAACGCACCATTACAGAGCATAGGGAATTGGGCATTCCAAATCCTTGTTTTTAAAAAAGGTCACACATCCCCTCTGAGCGATTCTAGCATTACGAATGTGACATCAGCAGCCTAAACAGGAAATTGAGCTTCTCATTGAAAATACTTATTACCACTATATCAAACCATGTGCATGTATAATCAAACCCCCTGCAGATAAAGTCATCTGAAACTTTTGGGGAAATGAAGTTGCGTTATGGACGTGACAAACATGGACAGCCAATGACGTGGAGGTACAATATTATCTAACGGGCACGCTGACATACCTGCGCAGAGGGTTGACAATCTCACAGCGCAGAAGGTCCTGGGCACTTTGACTGTGCGGGTTGTTCTGAGGTCCAGTGGGCCAAAACAACAGCCAATCAAAAGAGCTGCAGCACGAGAACATACTGACAGAGACATGACGATTATTAACAACAACAAACCACAATACTGTGCAACACGTTATGTAATCAGATAACGGTTTACAAGCGAGATGTTACTTTTTACATTTACAGCATTCCATCAAACGAGTAACGGTGAGAAGGTTACATTTCCCCACAAAAAGAAACAATGTAATGTAATGAGCTTCTTCTTTGGGGCGAGACTGCTGTATGTACCTGAACAGAGAAGCGTCCAGATAGCAGGAGTTCAGGTGACCCTGAATGCCTTTCTTGAAGCCCTCGTACAGCTGACGGGCGTCCTGCCCCAACACTGGAGGAGTGTTCTCATCAACACGCTTACTGCTCCAGTTAGCAAACGCTGAAACACACGCAACATTATTATACTTGCTTTATGAAGCCTGTAAGAACACATGCGGCTCTAATTTCACCCCAAAATGAAAAGAGAATAGAATTATACTGTGCTTAAAGTAAATGAGACATTATGCTGAAAACAAGAAAACAAATCTGCCAATGGGGAAAGAAAAATGAAGTTTTCCCTTTGAATTCATTTCATTTTCCAGACTCTATTGGCAAACAGGAATTTCTTGTTTTAAGCATAAATTTCACTAAATCTAGTTAGATCTTGTCAAGCAAATGCATCTGAAAGAATACATTAGATATTTTGGAAAACAAGACAAAAATAGTCATTAAGAAAATGTTTTTGCAGTGCAGTGATTTTCATTATATCTTCATGAAATATAGAATTTATTTGACTGCATAACAGCACAGTCGTACAGTATTAATGATATATATATATATATATATAAAGTGGTATTTTTTTTATTTAAATGAGCATAAATTAAAGGCAGTATATTAAATACTAGCATAGTGTATAAACTGTCAACAGTCTGAATATTTTTTCCACATTACAGTCATGAGAATGAGATTTATATATATTATATATAATTAAAATTAAAGTTTAATATTCTTTTGATTTTGGATGACAAATGTGACCTGGAAATGTTTTATAGATATTCATTCACACACATTTTGGGGCATTTATAATCATAAAATGTATATTATATACACAATAACATGCATATGTGGATTGCAGACCTATGGAGTTGCAACGGTCCACTTGATTAATGGGCATTTCCGGCGCAGGAAATCTGGAGTCGTGTCTACAGTTCCGCAGTTTGACAAACAGCCCTTTGTTGGCAGGGCAACGGAAGTGACGGTCACCAAGGTAACTGCCATCTGTGGCGGCTGACAACTCCTGGTCCTAAAGAAAAATGAGTTCCCACTGTCAGTAGTTACCTGTAATAATGAATGGATTTACCACCAAATGACCAACAGTTAGTATGATACACAGAACGGCACTTGCGCTCGCCTGTCGAAGATGCGTCGCAAAAGAAGTCTGTTGTGGGGTGAAAGGCAATTTGGCAGCTATGAGAAATGTTATCGCATGCAAACATATATTTTTAAACGTGTTAACGCATTTATTTCTATTTTTTTTCTGCTCTGTGTGATTTTTACATAATAGGCATGCAAATATGCAAATAATCTGCAGATTGTGCGTTCATGCCAACCGCAAATCAGCGTGTCTGGAAAACTGCTTTCACAACAAGCAAACAAACTGAACTCTGATGTCAAATGGACTCGGGTCGCACCAGAAGCTCATTTAAAACCCTTTATGTAATCCTACTCATGTACAACTTTTTATACTTTTGTTTTATTTGTTACTTGAAACCTACAGTACGGTTTCACTAAACTAAGCAAGATGTTACTAACTGCAAAAAAACCTAACAAACACAATTCAGTATAGTTTCAATAAGTAGAAATAATTTAAACATTCTTAAAACAATAAACATTTACTTAATTTTAAAAAGACTTGTTTTCAGAGAACATATCTTGGGTTACGCTAACAAAGTCTAGCTTTAAGTTAATAAGTTAAATAAAAGAATTAGAGGTATTGACTTTGTATGTAATCGTGCCATGTGAAACACTCGCTTCACGTGTGTGAACGCACCATAAGGATTAACACCTGTGGCAAATCACCTCTAACAACTGTTTCGTGTTTGCAGCATTTTTAATTTTGTGTGGGAAATAAAAACACATATTGAATCTATGAACACAATAATCTATGCCGAGTTTATTTTTACTTCTCAGTGTTCCTCTGAAACAGTTCCTTCCTCTTCAGTTTTTTAATCTGAAGCAAGAGCATGTTAAGACAAATGCAACTATATAGAAACGTCCCTCGTCAGCACATACATTGTGAATAATAATAACAATAGGTTATAAAAAAAAAGCTTAATTCGGTAAATATTCAATATACAGCATTGAAATGGAGCCAAGTATATGTAATTTCAAAATAAGAGTCCCTGGTATGTTTCAGGCTTGTTTAGTGTTAAAAGTCCCACGTTATGCACCCAATCTTCATTTTTTATTATTGGAATTTTGGTTGAAAAATAAACTACCTCTGGGATTTGATTCATTTTGGACTCTGACCACTAAGAAAATGTTGTAGCATACAATTAATCCATTTTAAAAACTATCGGCCGGCAGTCTTTTCCAACACCTTAGTTATCGTTGCCAGCAAAATCCACTATCGGTCGACCTCTAAAAAGAATAGCATAAAATATAATAAAAAAAAAAAATACTATAAATGTTATATCACACATTAAATATTAAATAAATTATATTCATTTCATTTTTATCTTACATTAAGCCTAAACCTCAATACATTTTGTTAGATTTAGCACTAATTAAGATTATTTTTTTTTTGCAGTGTGTAGTAAAACCACATACTAAATATGTCATAGAAATATTTTAACCACATATTCATGTACCAGCTCAATTCCGGCGACCGTTTCTGGGATCCCACTGATTTGTCCAATCCAGCGAATCACTCCAAAAAGGGGCGGGTCATTCACCTCCACCATAGAGCCCACCTCTAACCATGTGTCAAGCTCTGCCCTTTGCTCAGCAATTGGTGGGGTGGGTAAGTTGTGATATCCGTTAGAGGAGCGTGAATCGTCAGTGGGTGGTGACATGGGCAGGACCTGTGGCTTATTGGGCGGGACAGCTGGGGGTTTCAGGGCAGGTTTGGGCGTGGTCAGAGGAGGAGGTTTCAAAGCAACTTTAGGGGCAGGGTTAGTAGAAGGTTGGAGGGCTTTTTTAGCTGTGACTAGCATGGCTGCCTGGACAAGTGGTCTGTTTGTTGACATTATTGACTGTGAGGGGTCTTTGTTGTGAGTGGGTGATGGTGGCAGTGGGGTGGTTTTATTGGAGGGGGGAGGTTTGAGAAGCAGTTTGGGATTGCTCACTGGTGGAGGGGATCGTTCTGATCTAGTTTCTATAGAAAAAGACAAAAGATATGTGTAGATTATAAAAGCCATTGTTTGTAAAGGCATAATGCACCAAAACATTATATCCTCACCCTGAACAAAAAGACTTGAAAGCATATAGTGACCTTTATACAAAATATATATCACTATAACTGTAAAGCTCTGGATTGTTAAAAAGTGGTGAGCAATTGTTACCTGCAGTTATTTTGGACAGGGGTAGAAAAGCACCAAGTCCAGGTGACGGGATGGTACACAGTTTAATATTTTTATAGTATCCATCCCATGATCCAACTGGATGGTCCTAATCGCACACGCAAACAAACACAGAATATCTTTTACATGGAACAAGTAAAATCATTATTACTGAGCACAGTAAAAATCTACTGGGTGCTTTACAGAAGGGTCATAACAATACCAAACTTTTAGTAGTCGATACCAGTAATACAAATTACATTTCACAATTCTGGATCACAAATTTTGATACAACAGAAAAAACGAATATGCATTTTTAAAACATACAATTCAAATAGTAAAGAAAACTGGTAAATGGCGCATAATGTTATTTATCAATGTCAAGATTTCAGGTTAAAATGTAGATAAATGTATAAAGGAAAGTGTATATTTTATAGGTCAGGGGGTTGCAAAATAGGGGCCACAAGGGGGAAATCACAAAAATGAGAATTTTTTTTTAACATTATTTATATTCATTCTGAAACCATAAGAATTACTGTGATTATTATGATTTTTGACAGCTATAAACAGTAAGAAATCAAAACAAAGCTTCACATAATTTCAAATATTCTGAAAAAAAAAATTGTAATTTGTGTTTGTACTTCACTATTATCTTCAAAGCTGTTTATAAACAATAGTTATTGTGAAAAGTACTATACAAATACTTTTGAATTGAAAAAAGATTATATTCTGATTTAAACATCTTACATTACTATAATAGAAAGACACAATGTCAACTTAAGTATGTTTTCTTTAGTAAAACAGCATTATAAATGAAAATCATTTTGCAAACAACAGTTTTTAAAAGGGGGTCACCATTTTTAATCATCTATTTGCCTTCACTAGTTCATTTTAAATAGCCATATAGTGTGACAAATGAAGTTTTAAAAGCAAGATTATTCCATTTCATAAAATAACTTATAGTGATCTTCGTTTGAATGATCTCTAAAGGTGGTGGTGGCGTAGTGGCTAGAGCACAGGGCTGCTAATCAGAAGGTTGCTGGTTTGACCCCCACATCCACCACCATTGTGTCCTTGAGTAAGACACTGAACTCCAGGTTGCTCCGGGGGGATTGTCCCTGTAATAAGTGCACTGTAAGTCACTTTGGATAAAAGTGTCTGCCAAATGCGTAAATGTAAATGTTAAATACCAATAAAACTGTGGAGTTTGGGCGCTGTTTTCATTTTTCTAAATGTATATTATGAAAATGTAACATGTACCAAGTCCCGGATAATTTACATTATTTCCTTCATATGTAGTCAAAATAGACATTAAAACTAAAATATACTCAATCAGAATACAATCAAAATGAAATAGTTTTAAATCCAAAATCTATCAAATCAAAAGCTATTGAATCTGAATCAAAGCAAATTGTATAGAAAACAGAATCAAATCAAAAGCCTGTGAATCAAAATCAAATCGAGAGCCTGTGAATCAAAATCACATCTCAGAAATCAGAATCAATATGGGAGCTTGTGAATCAGAATCAAATTGAGTGCTTGTGAATCAGAATCACATCTCAGAAATCAGAATCAAATTGAGAGCTTGTGAATCAGAATCAAATTGAAAGCCTGTGAATCAGAATCCAATCGAGAGCTTGTGAATCAGAATCAAATTGAGAGCTTGTGAATCAGAATCAAATTGAAAGCCTGTGAATCAGAATCCAATCGAGAGCTTGTGAATCAGAATCAAATTGAGAGCTTGTGAATCAGAATCCAATCGAGAGCTTGTGAATCAGAATCAAATTGAGAGCTTGTGAATCAGAATCACATCTCAGAAATCAGAATCAAATTGAGAGCTTGTGAATCAGAATCAAATTGAGAGCTTGTGAATCAGAATCACATCTCAGAAATCAGAATCAAATTGAGAGCTTGTGAATCAGAATCACATCTCAGAAATCAGAATCAAATTGAGAGCTTGTGAATCAGAATCAAACTGAGAGCCTGTGAATCAGAATCAAATTGAGAGCCAGTGAATCAGAATCAAATTGGGAGCCAGTGAATCAGAATCAAATTGGGAGCCAGTGAATCAGAATCAAATTGGGAGCCAGTGAATCAGAATCAAATTGAGAGCCAGTGAATCAGAATCAAATTGAGAGCCTGTGAATCAGAATCAAATTGGGAGCCTGTGAATCAGAATCAAATTGAGAGCCTGTGAATCAGAATCAAATTGAGAGCCTGTGAATCAGAATCAAATTGAGAGCCTGTGAATCAGAATCAATTCTCAGAAATCAGAAAACTGCATGTCACACCGCAGGACATTTCATGTGTACAGAACTGTGAAATGTAATTAGTATTAGTATCGTCTACTGAAATCTGAATGTGATAAGCCAAGATTCAACAGCGTCACACATTTACAATAAATCAATTTGAGTTTGCAATATTGAACACTCACCAGTAAAACTCCCACATACACACCGGTGGAGGTCCGACCTGGCAGGGGCCCGCAGAACTGTACAGTCCCGCGGTGGATCGACTCATCCTGCGTGAAACAGACTCGCTGTCCGATGGCGAGCGGAGGTGGAGAGCAGGGAGCCGGGTTCGAATCGGCAGAGCGTGACAGGATGTTCACTGGAGTCTGGTTGTGGGTTTGGTTTATGTTATTAGATGGTGTTTGGATTGGTTGATGTGGATGGCGATCTTGGTCACCTGAACTACCACCTCTTGATGATCGAGGGAGGGTAAGCTCATTGGCAGCGAGGATGAGACCACAGGAATCTGGACAAGTGAACAACTGATGCCCTTTATAGTTGCCATTAGATTTCCCCCTGCCTGCTGCCCATCCCTAAAACAGACAGAAGAGTGGCTGAACTGAAATGATCTTATACTCCAGTATATGGGCTTGTATATGGCAACGTCCACACTAGGGTGTTTCTACAACTTCAGGCACTTTCTGTTGTAAAATATTATAATATTTTATGGAGTTTATCAATTGAGTGCAGTTGGATATGAATGTTATAAGATGATTTGTTCTTTTTGAATCATAATGACAGTATATATATATATTTCTTTACATACAGATACACATGTATGGGGGCATAGAAGCCCTTGTGACTGAGGAATGAGACTGTATGGGGGTTCAGGGGTGTCCCGAGAGAGAAACTTTTGAAAATGTAAAAGTCTGAATGGACCATTTTTCTATTTTCATTAAAGTGAGAAAGACTACGCTACAAACTAGTCATTGTTTTGTCCTTCATCCTTGTCAGAGATGATGAAATCTGAATAATTTCACAAAATTAGAACTGAAATCTATGTTTATTATTGAATGCTTGGAACATGTGGATTAATAAAACTACATTTAGAAAGAAAAAAACTTTATGGTCTGAAGGCGCCCTGTTGTTTTGTCGTGTGCTCACTAGAGGCGATGAGAGGACGTAACCGTCGTCATGATGTCTTGCAGTCAAGATGGAGTCAATCTGGGATCTGGAACGCGGTGACCTGTGTAGCGGGAGCAATAGCAACTTCATACAGTCTGCGGCTGCGTTTCCACTGACGCAGAAGAAATCCACACAAAGCCGCTCCCAACGCTAGGGAACCGCTTGCCCCCGTGCTGCTGTCCATTTTACAATCCACCTCGCGAGCTTGACGCTCGGCTTCCATAGGAAGGAACTGAAAGCGCTCGCTCACATTCGCTCAGCACGCGCCAGTGCAAACATACGATAAGAAGGCCAAACTGCTAGTGTTTTTATCAACACACAAAAGCTTATCGCCGATATCGTGGAGTTTTTTTTAATCGTGAAAAATATTGATCTTGTTTTATCACCCAGCCCTAGACAATAGATAGAAGTGTGATGAATTCTCCAAGATGCTTGAAACGTTTGATCTGCCAACATCCAATAAAAACTGTCCAGGTGTATTTTGGAGGATTGGGGCTGTTTTAAATGCAAAGGTGGTCACACCAAATATTGATTGAGCTTTATGTTTACTGGACTTTGTATGACATTAAGTGATAAATTAAAACGATTTATGTCATTATTTTTGAAGATATCCTCACTATGAAACATTTTTTACAAGTGCCTAAAACTATTGCACTGTACTAATATATATATATAAAATAAATGGAGTTTTTGTGATAAAGTGCTGACTTTTAAAGGTTTGTAATATCTGAGGTTTTTCACAAAATTAGGGACAAAATTGTAAAACTTTATGAAACTAAAATTAGCCTATTTCTACTGTCAGGACATAGCTTAGTAAAAATCTTTCTTTCTTATATGCATATTATTTTTTAAGGTTTAATACATATACAGCAATCTAAGTGAAGTACTAAGTTATGGAAAATAAACATTTCTAGTAAACATATCAAAGTCATTTTAACTTGGAGTGAAATGTTGCCTTTTAAAAAGAATGAAAATCAGTCCATTTAATCGGCGGCTCTTGACTTACCTTTAGCTGAACGCCAAAATAAATGGCAGAACTTCCTCTCGTCAAGGGGCCACGGTAACGAAGCTCCGCCTCTGCAAGATCTCCTGATTGGTTCCAGAACACAGACACTTCTGAGCCCAGCGGTAAAGCAGCCAATCGGTGCAAGCGCTGCGGTCTGGTCAGGAGCTTGAGACGGATGTCAAGATCCAGGACAGGTTCAAGAAGACCAGCGAGATCAGCAGGTACATCACTGAGCACCTGTTTGTCAATCTTCACCACAGATCCATTATCAATCACCTGGGGAAAACAAAAATGGAATCAAATATGTCCTCTGCAGTCCAAAAAGAGCAGCAAACGACTCGTAAATTACAACTTAAATGTCAGTCTTTTTCCTCACACGCTAAGCTATCTCATGGCTTAGGAAGATTTTAAATTTTACATAAGCACTTTTATGGTGGACCAAATTATTTATTTATAATATTGACAGACTTGGTCCTCCATATTTTTCTTCTTTTGCGTTCCACAAGAGAATGAAAGTCAGTTTTGGAGTAAATGATGACAAAATTTGTGAATATGTGTGCTCTTTGCTTACTTTCACCCACAGGTAATCTCCTCGTCCACCCCTATAGCCTCCTCCCTCCTGTTCTTGGCATAGTTGCCCCCTCTGCAGGCGAATGGTTCCTTCCAGGTGGTCCTGCACTTTATAGTCGGAAGCAACCATGTACATTTTCAGGGGGCGTCGCCACCTATTGTGATGCGCGCCGGCGGACATGATCGGAGCACCTCGAAACCTGCGTCAATACACAACTAAACTTGCTTAACGAACAAAATAATAACATCAGATGTATTTCCTGTATGTTACATTAAAACACGACATACTAACGGGAAATGCATCTTACTTGACGCATTGGATACAATAAAATAATTATATAACCTATTTATGAACCAGAAAAGTTACATTTGAGTGTTAGTCGCTTTTAATTTAAGCATAAAAACAAAGTGCACGAGCTCAAAGTGTGCCAGAACCATTTCCTGCTTTATAAACCTGAATAGCAACTGCTGGCGATTTAAAATGGATTTTAAAATCGCTTTGAAAATAAACACATAAAAACACAACAACCAAACGGAACTTTGACTTACCGACAATGTCATCACCTTGGTTTAAAGTGCGATACTTTATCGCTCCGAGTCCGAAAACACAATTATGCCTCGCTTTAACCAAAACAGGAAGCGAGATGATGGACAGCCGTGCCGGCCAATTAGATGCTATAAAAGTTTGACCAGCGAAGAGTCAGAATGTGGAGTGGGCGGGACTTCGTGGGTGTGTGGGCGGGGCTCTGTTCTGAGGGAAATTCCACTGTTGGTTTTCATTTTGGAAATTAACAAATTTCTTATTTTCGACTGATACTGTGTTCATCTTCCGAGAAGTTCACTTATCTGAGATTAGATATATAATCTTTCATGATAACACCTTCTTAAGTGATAAACAGTTCTAAAATATCTATTAAAAGTGCACCTTTTCATTTTAGATGATGGTTTATGCTTATACTTTTTATATAAATTATATACATGGGCATTAATTAAATATACAAACTGTTAAGTACATAAACAAATATTTATTTAGATATATTTAAAGAATATCTATACAGAAGTGAAAGTTTTTTTTTAGAAAAAAATGAAATATTCTTAAATTAATGAACCTTGGAAATGTATAAAAGCTGACAACTTTGTACATTACTAAAAAAAAATAAAAAATAGAGTAGGCTAACAATTACGGTAAGACTTAGTTTAATTAGGTGCTAGTTTGGTCAGTTTTTGTGAGATTTTCTTGTATGCATTTGGCAGACGCTTTAACCAAAGTGACTTATATTGCATGGGTGTACGTTTATCAGCGTGGGATTCGAACACACACTTAGTGCTAGCACCATGCTTTACTAGTTGAGTTACAGGAACATTATGCGAAACGTAAGTATAAGGTGTGTGTGTGACTGGCACTAAAGTGTTTGATTATGGTTTGAGGGCTCTGTATCGATGATGTGGTCAGTTCCCCTTTGCCCTTGACGTTGATCACTCCCCTCAGAGTTATGCCGTAGCCCAGAGTTTGCGTGACCGCTGCTTTTTCATCCGTTACCTGAAGGGGGCAGCAAACAACACACATGTGACAGTGTCGAATAGTAATATTGCACTGAATTCTTCATTTTTGGTATAAAAAAATAACAAAATAAGGCCTCAAATCATTCGCGTTGAAAACTAGCGCCCCCTAGAGGAAATGGGGTAGAAATATTTATATGAAAATAAAAGAGCATATAAATGCACAAGTCATATATCAAATTAAAGCTTTCACTCTCAGGAATGTGACTGTACAGTTCATTTTGTTGCCCTAATACCACTGTTTGAAAGATTTTCAAAAGAATCACAAAGTGAAATATAATTTCGGTAAGTCATAAAATACAAACGTCTCTTTTACGCACCAATAACTGCTGCTGTAAGCCCCAAATAGCCTGCTTTTACCTTAGGAAGTTTTCTAAAAATTAGCCATCTTTACTTGTATGTGATATTGCTTATAATTTAATGTTATATCTTAGATGTCCAGAACAAAATATGCCATCCAGAAGGAAAAGCATAAAATAGAAATCATCAGAAAAATATGTTTTCAACTAAGGATTAAATGTTATCCACCGGTAGCAAAGGGGAGGATCTCAGCTTTCTAATGACACTTAGGTTGAGCTTACAGTCCACTCAGAGGCCGAGATATTCAATGTAATAATGAGGGTGTTGCATGAACTGAACATTAGACTGAATGTCTATGGATGAGCACATATGCGAGGACTAAAATGCATTAGAGCGCCACCTACAGTTCGATGAAGTATGTCGTGATGGAATGTGATAGAGAAAAAATTATTTTCTAGTGCTTGTTGCCATCTAGGTGAATACAATAAGACTTCTTAAATTGAGGTAGAGAGAACAGAACCAGAATTAAATAATGTTTACAAAGTAAGAACAACAAAAAAACATTATCATAAGATTATAAACATATACAATATTATTTCAGAATAATTGGAGTGTTTTTTTTTTTCGGGGTTATCTAAAAATTCTACATTTATTTTTACAATTAGTCCACTGTATGTGCAAATAGTGAGCTTTTAAATGTGAGTGTGAAGGGGTTAATTGGCCATGTAAGTCTATTTTTTATTTCATTTAAAATATGTATTTTGTTAACCCTATTGTGAAGTATTTATTTTCCCTTGAATATTTGTGTTATTTCACACACTATCAAGTATCATATGGGCTAGAGGTTGACCGATAGTAGGTTTTGCTGATACCGATAACTACCGATTAATCGGTCGATAGTTTTTAAAATCAGTTTATTGAACGTCTTTCCTTACTGTGATGGGGCACAGACATATAGGCTGCTAGAGTCCAAAATGAGTAAAATCCCAGATGCGTGTTTGTTGTGCAACAAAAATCCCCACCAAAAAAAATTGGATTTGGTGCATAACGTGGAACTTTTAATTCTTACAATCATCTACAATGTCATAGATCTGTACAATATAAAGTAAATGTTTACATATGGGATAAAAAATACTGTATGAGCAGTAATTAATATACAGTAGATCATCATTAATCACAAGTAAATCAGCGATTGCTTGTCAACTGTCATATGCATTTTTTAAATAAAATTGTGCATTAATTATCATGTATTAATGTGTGAATAATCGCACTGGCTCTGTGCGGAAATATTTACCAAGTGAAAATAAATATTAATAGAACTATCTGCAAATATCAGCACTGATTAATCGGTAAACCCGATATTTCAGTGCCGATAGTTGCTGATAGTTTTAGTCATATTTTTATTTTAGACATATATAAATTTTTTTAATTCCTCCATGTTCCTCTGTGGCAAAAACCCTTCATCTGGTAAATTTATAGACTACAAAATGCTTAATTTGGTGAATATTTCCATATTGAGCATTAATCGGTAAAACCGATATATTGCTCTACCTTTAGTATAGGAGTACTAGTTGTACTCTCTGTGTCCCATCGGTGAAACGACACGTGTCAACAAAAACAGGGAGATTTTGTTCCTCATATTTTAGTTTTGGTGGATTAACAGCAGGACTGTGAAGTTACCAAAATAATAAAATAAATTGGAATTTCTGGTTAAAGTTTTCCATTTCTGTAAAATATGCGAAACAGTCACTGTCTTCTCTCTTTCATTTAATTCACTTGTGTTAAAAAACATCTTATGTTACAATTTAGTAGCTGCACGATTTCTTGTGTGCTGGAACTAAATGCAAAAATAATAATATAACTTGTGATTTTCCTTATAACAACATTTAGTTCTGTTTATGATTAACACAAAGTGTTGAGTTGATTTGAATACCAGCTGAAGCGAGTGATGGCACATTTTTCTAATGTGAGATGTTTTCATAATCATTTGCATCTGTAAAAACAACATATGGTAACTCAAATGCTACAGTGAAACTAATTAAGGAAAAAAATCAAATAAATCTGATCTAATGTGTGTTGTGTTAAGACAAATAAAGACAGTAAATCAGATGTTGGTCTCAGTTTTGGACTTTTGCATATAGCATCCAATCTATCAAATAACTGAACCCAGCTGGATGGGAATTAGCATGTGCCAAGGACAGATATTGCACCCAAAAATGTAAATTATGTCATCATTTACTCACCCTCATGTTGTTCCACACCCTGTTGACTTTCTTTATTCTGTGGAACACAAAAGGAGTGTGTTAGCCTCGGTCACCATTTACTGTCATTAAATGGAAAAAAGATCCAATGTAAGTGAATGGTGACTGAGGGTGACTTCATACATCAACTTAAAACCACTATGACACCTGTTGATTAAAAGTCGTTCAGCAGAAATGACCCTGAAAAGTGAAATTAGTTCTGCAGATCATGATATTTTGTCATCTAATACATTGACATTCAGACATTTTAAAGCGTGACTTCAGTGTCCAGATCATTTATTTTTCCTTCTATCAATCAGCAGTGCAAAAAAAACACCCCTAGCTCACATTTTTTTTCACCAGCAAGTTACAATGTAAATCTTTGCTTACGCTCTTTGAATGTTATTTTCAATGTAAAACATGCAAAAAGGTGTCAACAAACACCTGTGTCACATACCTTAAAAGAATGCTGCACATAGCCATAAAACACACTTTACAACGTGGAAAAGAGTCTGCACGACCTTTCTCGTCCCTGTGAAGAGCAGGTGTTTGTGTCTCATCATGAGGAGTGATCTGCTCTTTGTGCTTTTATCAGGTCAGTTTCATTGTGGAAATTGTTTATTTTTATCAAATGTTAAAAACTGCATCTCAACACAATTAGGAATTAGAAATTCATATGTAACTTGTTTAACCATTTGCCTAGTGTACTGAGATGATTTGATAGTTTACAAACACACCAGATTGACATTATCTTGTTGTTTTAATGTATAAATAATGGTATTAAATACATTACGATGTTTGCAGAAGTTTTTTTTATTTGGCAGACACTTTTACCCACACCGATTTGCTGTTCATTTGAAGTATAAATGTAATAAACAAAATGCAAGTTTCTATGAAACTATTGAACTTTGGAGTTACTTTAGTTTGAGACAAGGCCTTAAAATGCTATAAGATAAAGTACATGTACAAGTATTTTGTAGTGTTTTCCAGTAAATGTATAGAAACATCCTAAAAGCTGAGAGAAAACTTGTTTTCAAAGACTTAAACTTGATTTAAGCATATTTTCTTATCTCGCAGCTGAAAAAAGAATAAGAAGAATATATATATATATATATATATATATATATATATATATATATATATATATATATATATATATATATATATATAAGGGCTGTCAATAGATTACATGTTTTAATCGTGATTAATCACACCCTTCCTATACAATTAATCAAGATTAATCGTACACTTATCGTGAAATCAAGCATACACCATCTATCTTGTTTAACATGTTTATTTTGTTATCATTTGGTATATCCAGCAAAGTAAACTATCAGATTGAACAAATTCACTAATTTCCTTTGATTGCCACAGAGACACAGCACAACTTATTCTGACATGTAAGGTCAGCTTATTTATCTAGTCAACATTTAACCAGCTGCTGAGGCATACAAGTTTGTTAACATTTTCAGGTGCCAGAGCAGCCCTCTTCTTGTGCACCATGTATCCTGCGAGTGAAAAGTGTCTCATGTGGCACAGGTGAAGCACGAGTTGCTAGATATTTCTGTGCTGGCTTGTCATGACCTCTGCTGTGTGCACACCACCATGGTTGAGGGCATTGTTCAAGGCTGATGCTGGGCACTGCTCTGTATTTAGCAAGAGGGCTGGATTCCAGCGATGATTCATCATGTGACTCTGTATCAGTGCCCAACAAGAGGAGACCAATTTTCTTTTTTGGTGGCTGATTCAGCATCTGAGTGATGTGGAGCCTCTTGTAGCATCTTGTTTAATGTTTCCCAAACTTCAGATCTTTCTGCTTTAGGAATGATTTTTCAAGTTTTTGAATCTGGGATCAAGAGCTGTTGCTGTTTTGAGCCAAGCAATGTTTGTGTTTCCCTTGCGCTTTGTCAAATCCCCTTTGAATGCATCTTCTGGGACAACTGGCAAAGTGCAGGTAACACGACAGAACAGGAAACATATTTTTCACCCCCAAGAAGTTGCATGATATATCTGCATAATAAACACACAAAAACACACATCCAATTAATAGATTGCATTTGCTTTATTTAATACTGTACACACAAGCCAGAAAACACTTTCTCTCTAAAGTAACACTTTGCACAAGGTTGCATCTGTTAACATTAGTTAACTACATTAGGTAACAATGAACTAACCATGAACTAACCATGAACTAACAATGAACTAATAATGAACTAACAATGAACTAACCATGAACTAACCATGAACTAACAATGAACTAACAATGAACTAACCATGAACTAACAATGAACTAACAATGAACTAACAATGAACTAACCATGAACTAACCATGAACTAACAATGAACTAACAATGAACTAATAATGAACTATCAATGAACTAACAATGAACTAACAATGAACTAATAATGAACTATCAATGAACTAACCATGAACTAACCATGAACTAACAATGAACTAACCATGAACTAACCATGAACTAACCATGAACTAACAATGAACTAACAATGAACTAATAATGAACTAACCATGAACTAACCATGAACTAACCATGAACTAACAATGAACTAACCATGAACTAACAATGAACTAACAATGAACCATGAACTAACAATGAACTAATAATGAACTATCAATGAACTAACAATGAACTAATAATGAACTAACCATGAACTAACCATGAACTAACCATGAACTAACAATGAACCATGAACTAACAATGAACTAACAATGAACTAATAATGAACTAACCATGAACTAACAATGAACTAACCATGAACTAACAATGAACTAACAATGAACCATGAACTAACAATGAACTAATAATGAACTATCAATGAACTAACAATGAACTAATAATGAACTAACCATGAACTAACCATGAACTAACAATGAACCATGAACTAACAATGAACTAACAATGAACTAATAATGAACTATCAATGAACTAACAATGAACTAATAATGAACTAACCATGAACTAACCATGAACTAACCATGAACTAACAATGAACCATGAACTAACAATGAACTAATAATGAACAATCAATGAACTAATAATGAACTAATAATGAACAATCAATGAACTAACAATGAACTAATAATGAACAATCAATGAACTAACAATGAACTAATAATGAACTAACAATGAACTAACCATGAACTAACAATGAACTAATAATGAACAATCAATGAACTAACAATGAACTAACCATGAACTAACAATGAACTAACCATGAACTATCAATGAACTAACACCATGAACTAACAATGAACTAACCATGAACTAACTATGAACTAACAATGAACTAAAAATGAACTAACAATGAACTAACACCATGAACTAACAATGAACTAACAATGAACTAACAATGAACTAACCATGAACCATGAACAGTTATTAATTTTAATTAATTTTAATTTCAACATTTACTAATAAATTTTTAAAATTGATGGTATTAGTATTAGTTCATTTTTTCTAAACTATGAACTAAGATTATAAAATTTGCTAATTTTGCTAATAGTTCACAATAGTTGCATTAATATTAATGAATAGGACCTTATCGTAAAGTGTTATCCACCTGCTTAAATTTTTCCTGGTCTCTGTCATACACATGCTGCAATTGGCGTGAGCTAGTCTAAATATACACAGGACAAATCAATAAATATTGGCTAAAAATAACATATCACCAAATAAACTGAAGTACCAATCTGCATGGTTCTAGTAGTTTCTCCAGCCTGACAAGTTTATCAAACTCTGATGTTGGAATGGATAGCTTGTGGTTCTGCTGTGCCAATGTTGCCATCAGGGGGTCTTTGTTGCGTAGTATCCGGCTGACCATCTCGAGGCACTGACCATCTTGCACTAGAGACTCGTCACCCAGGCCACGAGCAATTTGCTGTGCTTAAAGCTCTGTCAAATTAGAGGGGCTATGCTTGAAATGTCTGAATAATTTACGAAGAGCCATGACGATTACCCTCCGTATAATGTGTGCAATACAAGGCATGTGCTCGAAAGGAAGCAACCTAGATGCAGCAATCATGTTCATCTGGCTGTCTGTACCAACAGTAGTGATCTTGCTCCCTAGCTCCCACTCCTTCGCCACTTTCATGAACTCTTTGGTTTTCAGCACAGTTAATGCAAATTAATGCATATGCCAGTCTTTATCGATCAGATGCGCAGTTGTACCCAAGTAATTATGAACGCTTACTGATGTCCAGTGGTCCCCAGTCAACGCAACACACATTGTTTGTGATAGCAGCTCCACTTTGCATTTCTACTTGTTAATGTACAGTTCGTGAATCCTGGATAGGATTGTTTGATCTTGACGGTAACTCGAACGATGGGTCGGAAGTGACAGTCCTGATCACTTCTTTCAGGCCCTGGTCTGCAACGATGTTGATTGGATGGCAGTCCTTGGCAATCCACTTTGCTATGGCAGTAGTAAGCCTAGCTGAAGTTTGACTGCTCACACCCCGTATTCACTGATCCAGTTTGGGTTGTTGAATACTACTAGCTGGTTTGCTAGTAGAAACTGTGGTGTGTTTTACACTTCAAACTCGATGAGCTTCGATGGTAGGCCAGTTCTTTGTTGCTCCCAATGGCAGACTAGCACCTTGCATGCAGCTCTGCCGTCATTGGAGTGTGAGTGTGTGTGAATGGGTGAATGTGTCACAGTGTAAAGCGCTTTGAATACTGCTAAGGTTAAAAAGGCGCTATATAAGTGCAGACCATTTACCATTAAAATTTTTCTGTTCATCACACAAATCTATTGTATGACTTCAGAAGACTTGGGGTAAAATGCACAAATAACATGGATTACTTCAACGACACTTTTCGGCTGCTTTTTTACCATTTTGGAGCTTGACAGCCTTGTTCCTCATTCACTTATTAAATATGGAACCAAGCAGCCAAGATAGTCTTGGGTTTACGCTGAGTAAATGACAGAATACTCATTTTTAATGTTTCTCTCCACAGTTCTGAGTCCCTGTATCAGCTCTCTTCCTCGTTTGTTTTATTTTGTTCCTGTGCCAATGAACTGGTCAGATGCGCAGACGTACTGCCGACAACATTTCACTGACCTGGCCACCATTGATGACCCGACAGATGTAGTGAATTTGTTAAAAACTGTACCCAAGAATTTCAGTGATCAGTTGACATGGATTGGACTTCATCGGAGGAGTGCTTCTGCACCCTGGATCTGGTCCGATCGGAGCGACTCCACATATACATCGTGGGATTCTGGAGAGCCAAACAATAACAGTGGCAACCAGTTCTGTGTGGGAACTTCAACTGTTTCTGGATTTTGGAATGATCGTGTATGTGGACGTACATATCCTTTTTTCTGCTACAGTGGTGAGTATATGTAGCATGCGTCTAGTTCACAAATGGGTCAAAAATTAGATTCAAATGTATTTATTTGTTTAATAAAAAGTGTACGCTTTTAGTTCCTGTAACTGGTTGCCATTTCTTTTCAGTTTTTCACCTCTTTTAATCACTGTTTATTTTAATGGTCCTACAAATTCAATTTTAAAAAGTACAAATATGCCATGTAGCCTCTCAATCAATATGGAGACATGAAAACCATTTCCACAATAACTAGAACACAAACAAGAATGAATAAGGATATTTTTCTCTTTTGCTGTGAGCACTTCAGAGTGTTTTTCTGTGTTCACACAGACAGAAAGAGGACGTTTGTGAGAGTTCAGGTGAAATCAAGTGGAAATGTGAACGATCCTCAAATGAAGAGAGAGATTATACAGAAGGTGAGTTCATGAGTATTAAAGGAGAGATACGGTTTACTGAATTTATGTGTGATTCTTTTATTACGGCAGTGGGATTCAAAATCTTATATAGTGAGCTGTGACTTTATTATAAATACCTTTTTTTTTTTTTTACAACACATCTCTATTGTATTTATTTATTTTTAATAAGTTTAAAAAACACTGAATTAAGGGAAATGTTCTGTCCCATAATTATTTTCAGAACAAAAGCACTTCTTACTTTTAAAATTAGATAATATATTTACATAATAATGTAATATTATATTATATTATATCATGTATTAATAATATTATTTAATATTTATACAATATATTATAAATCTGTAAAATTTCTATATTTGTTGTATTTTTGTCAATGACGTGACACATTTTTTCCCCCCGTCTAATAAATTATTGAAAAATATGTTACAAATGCAATTCAGACAAAACAATGACTTGAATACATGTTTTCAATTACTGACAGTCATTTTGATATTTAATCTTGGGCTTAAAGTCAAAAATATAATGTGGCGCAACCATCCAGTAACAGTAAAACAATTCAAAGTCTCATTAAAAGCTGACATTTTTAAAAAAAAAAAAGAAATATTGGCATTAGTTATACTGAATAATATTTTGTTATTATTTATTTTTTAAACAATGAATAAAAAATCTAGTTTTTTAATATGATTCATATTTGAAAAATATTGCGGATACAATGACACGCGGGATGGAGTGATGCGGCGACCTTGGTGTGCCCACATGTTTGTACCTTTTTACAGAGATAATTTCACCTCTAAAGAACTAAATTGTGCCAAAAAATGACCAACAAAAATGACTAAAACAGCATTTGCGAATGGGATGGCCAATGGGGTCCACGGACACCCCTGGACACCCCCTAACTCCGCCACTGAATATATATGAAATTTATAACTTTTTTATAACAAAGAATGCAGCTATTGTCCCTCTAGACATCCTTTGAAGTTTTATTTTTCAACATTTCAACTGCCTGTAATTAAAAGTGGTTCTTAATTGAAGAATTGGCCACATACTGAAACGAGTATTGAGTAATGAAAGTGTGTTTGTGTTCTTCAGATAGAGCAGAAACTGAAGGAGGAGGGGTTACCAGAAGCTGCCACACTGTCATGGAGAATATTCTCTGGTGAAGATGTCTTTCAGAGGACATGGAATCAGAATAATAATGTTTCTAAGAATCTGTGCTAAAGATAAATAACTTAAAACTGATATAAATGTGTAACCCAAAGTTTTCTTGCCACATAGTTGCATTGTTAGTCATATAGTCATATAAAGCATTGATCTCTCTATTAAAGTTAGTGAACAGATGTTGTTATATACACTACCAGTCAAACAGTTCCTGAGAAATTAAAATACATTTGATCTGAAGGCTTCTCCTTAAATATTGAAAATTATGCAGACAAATATATATATATACTTTATATATTATATATATAAAGTATAATATTATTAATACATTATGTAATATAATATTTATATAATATTACATTATTATGTAAATATATTATCTAATTTTAAAAGTAAGAAGTGCTTTTGTTCTGAAAATAATTATGGGACAGAAAATTTCCCTTAATTCAGAGTTTTTTAAACTTATTAAAATAAATAATTTTGACTGGTAACATAAGTGTGTGTTAATGTTTAAGTAAGTCTGCTGTGTTAGTAGTAAATGCAAATAAAGTGCTAGTTTTCTTCTGTTAACCTACTTAAACTAATGTAATAATAATAACTATTTAAAATGTTATTTTCCTTATAACAACATTTAGTTCTGTTTATGATTAACACAAAGTGTTGAGTTGATTTGAATACCAGCTGAAGCGAGTGATGGCACATTTTTCTAATGTGAGATGTTTTCATAATCATTTGCATCTGTAAAAACAACATCTGGCAACTCAAATGCTACAATGAAACTAATTAAGGAAAAAATCTAATAAATCTGATCTAATGTGTGTTGTGTTAAGACAAATAAAGACAGTAAATCAGATGTTGGTCTCAGTTTTGGACTTTTGCTGATATCTTTTCCAATCTAGTTATTCTAATCAAACATGAATTTGAAAAACTGAACTAGCTGGATGGGAATTAGCATGATAAGAAGGTCTTCCATTTATTAATTTCATCCCATATTTATTAAGTCATCTGCCAAGAACAAGACCCAGGCTTTCCAAACACTTCGAATATTTACACCATTAGTTCATTCATAAATCGACAAGACGAGCCGCTCTACTTACCAATGACTTTAACATTTTTATAATATTTGAATATCAACATTATTGTAACAATATTTTCACTTCTGTCTCAACAATTAAGTTTTAATACACACATCACCTTTAATAACTGTCAACGTGAAATCTTTTGACCCAGTTTGTCTTTGCCCAGAAACATACAGTACTTCACTCAAGTACGCGTATGCAAATGTAAACACTTGTCCAAAGTTCAATCCGCCTGAACATAAATTAATATTCAGGTAAGTTGCTATAAATATATTGACTTTATTTTCCTTACTTGCTCAGTAATATTCTCGTCAGCTGTTGCAGCACCATGACAGTAGTTGAACTGAAAGAGGAAACTGACAGAGGACAGTTCACACTAATATTGCTACAGCGCCCCTTGAGGCAAAGTTGAGAATGCAACGCGTACTTGCATTATGTTGTAAATTGTGGTCTGACACATTTTGGAATTCAACAACGTGCAAAATCGAGCTTGCAAAGAGTACGTTTTGGCCTTTATTTTGACCAAGGATTTTCCCTTGAGGGGTGGGAACAAGCGAAGTGACAAGCATGGGAACAGGCCTTTTCTTTCTCTATGTTTCTCCTCATAGAGTGTTAAATGTGGCTGGGGCCATCTAGCTATAACACATAGCTATATACACCTTTAAAGTGGAGGGGGACAGCCGCCCCTCCAGCTTTCCTTGTAGGAACAAGAGTACTGACCCGACTGCACACCTCTGTGGGTCTTCAGATCGGGAAGAGCACCAATTTGCAAACAGACGCCACTTTTGGGCGTAAAGCTGCCTGATAGAGGGTGCTCTGGCTTGGTTGATCGTGTCTGCTTCAGCTGGTGGCAGATCAATGAGATCTTCTGCATCCCATCCAGGGGCCAGACATGGAGGTTCCAGAGGTCTGGGTGTGGATGCCAGAAGGTGCCCCTTCCCTGAGAAAGAAGGTCTTTTCTCAGGAGAATTTGCCAGAGAGGTGCTATTGCAAGGATCGTAAGATCAGAGAACCAAGTCTTGTTCCTCATCCTCCCTGACCTTGCACAGCACTTAGTACTGTGTGCAAACGCATCTGTCCCAAGGGGACTTGCCTCTGACCTGAGGGAATACCAGAGCGGGCAATGGGAGTTCTCTTAGGAAGCGAACAGGTCTACCTGTGCTTTGCCATAATGGTCCCAGATCAGCTGAACCACCTGGGGGTGGATTGAGGTTACCCAGGATATGAGTGGCGTGCAGCGACCTTAGTCAGTGCTGACTCCAAAGGAGGAGATGGCGCTCGAGTTGTGACGTGTGACGAGAGCGCACGCCACCTTGGCGAATTATGTACGCTACTGTCGCGGTGTTGTCTGAATGGATCAAGATGTGCTTGCCTCGGATCAGTGGGTGAAACCTCTGCAGGGCAAGAAATACAGCCAGCAACTCTAGGAAGTTGATGTGCCAATGTAACTGCGGCCAGTTCAGGGACCGGCAGCTGCGTGCCCATTGCACACGGCGCCCCAACCCTGTTTGGAGGCATCTGTGGTGACCACGATGCATCTGGACACCTGCTCTAGGGGGACTCCTGCACCACTGATCTGCTTCCCGATGCTCCTCTTCCCCTTGGTTGAGTATGTCCTCTGTTGCTCCCAGAGCAGAAAGCAATGGAAAACAATATTGATGAAGCTCTCAGCCAGGGGTACATCCGTCCATCCACCTCTCCAGCTACATTGTTAGACCCAGTGCTGTCCATAGCAGTGACTTTCTTCCTTTGAAAGCATTTACCTTCATTTACCTTCTGTTATTAAAACAGACATCTCGGAGATGGGCAGGGCTGGGTTGTGATTCCGCACACCCGGTCTCGCCCTCCGCCCTGCCACAATGTGATATCTGGGATCTGATTTCTGGAAAATGTTGGTAGCGATTGGGCTTTTGTTTCCAACTAATAAAACATGTTTTCCCAGAACATATTTGAGTGTATTGTGAAAAAGACAAGATGATTGGTTGTCTCTACATCAAATTTATAATATGACAAATGTTCTTCTAAACTAACTTAAAACAACAAATGGATCAATAAAATCTCTTCAAAACTGTCAGTTGTACACAATGTGCACTGAACTACGGTAAGGGACAAAAATAGTGTGTACTTTTTAAAATCACATTTTAAAGTACATGTGTTAAAAGCATGTAACTTCTAAACTTTGAGAGACACAAATTTATGTTACCTTTTAGTTTTAGCTTCAATTATTTATATCCTTGTTCGACCCTGCATACACATGTGGATGTTGTATTTTGGCTTTGCTATGTGCTACGCATAATTTAATTTAATTTAAAACTGACTAATCTCAGTTCTGGAGACTCTGTGCTGTAAGTAAAGGGTTACATTTTGTCATGTGACAAAACAACATGGTGCCGATCACAGCAGAGTTTGTCTTTGGGAGAAACGGCAACAAAACTACATCTGATATGCCATTTTAACAAGATGAGCGATTCATCATGACACGCCATGCTGCTAAACACAATGTACACTTAAAAGTACAACTGCTCAAGTTTTTCATTAGAAATCCTATATTTACAGTGCATTATCAGATTGTCATCATTTTTTGCTTTCAGAGGCTTTATACAGAGTTAGGATTAACATATGGGACATGTTGAACTGTTCTGAGACCAGTGCAGACAGACAGCACGTAGGAGATTAAGTCATTCCCTAAATAAGGAGCAAGGGAGCATCCTATAGCTCTTTATGCAGCTTAGTACATTAAATCCAAACTTCCTGTCAAAAGTTCAGTTTCAGGCTGCAGATGATGAGAAATGAGACAACAGTAATCAGTACACAGATTCAGAATTTATAATGTATCATTTTATTTGAACATAGTTGGCATTGACTGGACAAAATATACGTGGAACCAATTTTCTAGGAAATCTATTTGCTCTTTAAGGTTAAGATTTGTTTGCACCAGACCAACGTTTTGTTGTTGCACATCCACTCCAGCCACTTTATTTCCCCTCATTTTTTTTGGAACAAAATAATTTTTTATTTAAAAATACCACAGATGACCTGCCATTTTCAAAAGTTCCCAGACAGCTCTGCCATTGTTTGTTGTATTAGGAGGACAGGATGGGGAATGCAGGAGTTTGCGGAGACAGAAGATGCAAATAAGATGGACAAGCAGCAGGCACCAAGTCTAATATGTTTACTAGTTAAACTACATTTACATTATATTTACATTTACTCATTTATCAGAGTACATTTATCCAAAGTGACTTACAAATGAAGAGCACAAGCAATTTGTTCTGAAGCAAACAATGTTGGCTCTTCATGCATTGCTGAAATTCATGGTTAACCTAAATAACACAAAATAAGTGTATCTGCAGAACAATAAAGACATTGTTTTGTTCTGGCTGGAGTTCTGTTTTTGAACCCAGTGGCACAGGGATTCAGTACAGCTGTGGTTGACTGCTCGGTTGGCTGGTCAGAGAAGCAGGCTGAAATACAATGCAGTTCAAAAGTCCACATTAAAAATCTGGAATTGAATCTCTCATTTAAATCACTTCAATCCAGTTGTGTGCATCAGTGGACTTCATAAGTCAGTTCAGTATGTGGTCTTCCTCTCTTTTGTTTTATTCTTTGAAATATATTATTATATTGGTTTTAACACATGCATTTGCAGTAATAATGCAGTAATTAAGCATGTATTAATGCATATTATTGCACCCGCATTGGGTGGATGTTCAATTACATGGCTTCAGCTCATTAATTAATTAACACTATTAGTTAATATAATAAGTGATTAGGGAATTAATCCATGATGACACATTTAATTAATAGCAATTCATATATGACTTAATATATTAATCAGACAGACTCTTTATTAGTTGCTGATGTGGCAATCATTAATAAATGGCTTAATTAATCATTTACGTTTTACATTTATACATTTGTCAGATGCTTTTATCCAAAGTGACTTACAGTGCACTTATTACAGGGACAATCCCCCCGGAGCAACCTGGAGTTAAGTGTCTTACTCAAGGACACAATGGTGGTGTCTGTGGGGATCAAACCAGCAACCTTCTGATTACCAGTTATGTGCTTTAGCCCACTACACCACCACCAAAGTGACTTACAGAGCACTTATTACAGGGACAATCCCCCCGGAGCAACCTGGAGTTAAGTGTCTTACTCAAGGACACAATGGTGGTGACTGTAGGGATCAAGCCAGCAACCTTCTGATTACCAGTTATGTGCTTTAGCCCACTACACCACCATCACTCCTCAATCATGAGTCATACATTAACTCATTATTATCTGTGCATTAGTTAAGCATGAATTAATGCTTATTAATGCACCTGTATTGTAAAGTGTTACCATTATATTTAAAACGTCATATTTTAAATGCTGGGATTATTTAATAAAACCAATATGTAAAAGCATCTTAAATCTGAACATCATGACAGCTGGCCTTCATTTAAACACTGAAACATAGTTTCCGAGCTCAATGCAGACTGGGCAATTACACATGCAAATCTCTGATGTCACTCTGTGAATTTCAATATCTTTTGCAAAGTATGTAAAACAACAGTAATGAATTGAGTTAATCTCATTCACCTGCACAGAGAGGAGAGGAAAACATTGTTCTGATTATTATTTAACCCAGAGACTCAAATTTAGTTTTGTGTTTTCTAACAGGCGTGTCATGATGAAGACTGGTTTGATGTTGGTGCTTTTGCCAGGTTAGTTTCAACACACTTTCACAACGAAATTGTCAGGATTTGTCAAAATTTTCAAAATTTCACTAATTCGTATAATATCGTGTGACTGCGCTCATTTAAATTCCTACAACTTTCACTAAAGCCAATGATGTCGCTGGACATCGTTTCCATCTAATACACGACAATTACTTCTGTCACACACAACAGCTTCCAATCACGTTTACACACACTACTGATTGGTTACGTTTAGATAAGGTGTTTGGTAAGGGCACAATATTAATAAGCATGTCCATAACACCTCGTGCGGGGAACTCGCTTACTTCCACATTAGACATCTGGGTAGTTGCACGTGATGAAGTTGTATGAGTTTTTGCGAACAAAATCGTGCGAGATCATACGAAATAGCCAACTCGTAAATTATGTACGAATTTTCACGAGATCATGTTGGTTAGTATTGCCATTTTTGAAAAATCTTTTCTTCATTTATTTAATAACTAGGCCGTCTCCTTTAATCAAGGATGCTCTCGAGACTTCTGTCAACCAGTTAAATATTCCAAAGTTCAGTTCACTCCCTTTAATACAGTAGTTCAAAACATTAACAACACATATCTGTGTTACACATGATAAATGAATGAAATAATCTTGTTGATACGTTTTTTAATATAATATACAATTCTCATATCTTTCCTCCTCAGCTCTGATGAATGTGGCATTCTCTCTGCCTCATTTCTTTTACTTTGTGCCTGTAAATATGACCTGGACGGAGGCAAAGAAGCACTGCAGACAACATTACACTGATTTGGCCACCATTGATAACAAGAGAGATGCTGTGGAGTTGGTAAAAGCTGTACCCAAAAGAACATTGTCATGGATGTGGACGGAACTCTATCGGATAAATAAAAAGGCTCCCTGGATCTGGTCTGATCAGAGCAACTCCATGTTCAGATCATGGGGTTTCAGACAACCAAACAATGCTTTTGGTTCCCAATTCTGTACTGCAACGTCAGCTGCTGGATTCTGGAATGATCTGGATTGTAGACATAAATATCCTTCTATCTGTTACAGTGGTGAGTATTTAAAATGCACATTTCACCACTGATGTTTAAAAAACAGAAATGTGATCACTTTATTTAACTCATCTGATATCTCCAAACTATGTGATTTTTGGAAGACAGAGATTTTGAATTAAATCATGTTTGTCATCACAGATCCTAAATGTGTATTTTGCCATCACGTGTGCAGTGAATAACATGTTCTCCAGATATAAGAGACAATGCAAAGGTTGCATCTTTTGGCTGCCACCTGCAATTTTTCACATCCATTTTTAAATGTTACTCTCACATTTAAAGTTTCTATTAAAAAATATGCCTTGTATATGCTTTTTCATAATAATAGCCTATTAATATTATTATTATTATCATCATCATCATAATGCAATTATTATTTTAATATATATATATATATTAATGAGTAAGAATTTATTTAATAGCACATACAAATATTTGCCGATAAAGCCCCTCATATAACAATAATTCAATATATAATATAACGAAATAATAATAATACATAGTTATCTTTAAATATTTTAAAATTATATATATATATATATATATATATATATATATATAAATGAAATAATATTCAATCAGTTGGAGATTTATTATGAGGGCTTGTTTAAGGACCCGTCAATGTACAGCTGCGTCAGACATGCTTGTGTAGCGTCTCGGGTGTGTTGCATCATAAACATACATGTTTAGTTCACTGTGTCAATTTAAATATAGTTTAATACTCAATCTTTAAACACATCTTGAGATCTCTTAGTTCAGATTTGAGCTCCATCAAGTGTTTTGAACGCAAGAATGTAACGCATGTTTGTGTTGTTCTGCTGAAGTGTTTCTTCACTGTATAAACTGTGTGTTGCTCATACAGCTGAAGTTTCACTTACTGCCCCCTGGAGTAAACAGGTGGTACTACAAGCATTTCTCAGGAATCTTCCTTATTATGGTCCAAAAAATTTTTTTTATGCGTTATTTTTTATACAATTAATCGCACTGAATTAACGCATTAAATCAACATCCCTAATATAATTATATATCATTTGATTATTTTTTTTCTTACCAGATGAAGTTGAATTTATTGGCTACATTAAATGTGTTGTTAAATGTGGTTTCTCCTGGTATTTCAGATATTAATATCTGCATGAAACAGAATTTTAGTTTGTCTGCTCATGTATAAATATATTCTGGAGGCAGGAGGTGTCAAGCACACATTTTGCAGTGAAAAATAAACAAATTCAAACGTTTAAAGAAATGAAAATAAAATCAATACAGCCTACGAGATATGAGACACCATTATTTAGTTAAATAATAATAATACATTTATATAGTGCTATTCCAGATTTCAAGAACACTGAACATTCTCAAATTTAACAGTTTTATAGAAAATAAAAAAAAAGTATGTTTCTGTCTTCATCTGACATATTCCTAATAATATGAATAGACTATTATATTGAGCAGTTAAAACTTCATTTTCAGAAAAAGGAAGTCTTAACCTGCCCACACACACTTTGTCTGACAGGACCGTGGCATCATCGTTCCATACCTGTCTTGTGATTTGTTGTCTGTTTTTGTGTGAGCGTACAGTTTTGGTTGTATTTCCTGCTGTGCGCTCTTCGGTCTGTCTTGTTTCAAATCAGGAGCATGGTGTCTGGATCCTGACTTCCTGTCTGGTTCGGTTTTGGTCTGTGTCAGGATCTGGACACTCATGCTCTATGTCTGTGGGCGCATCACACTTATTTCATCTTGGCAGCATGCACTGGCATTAATAGTTTGTCTGTCAATCACGAACACGGGTGCACCTTGTGTCTGTATCATGTACTTGGTGCCATCTCATGGTGACCATATGTAACATTGTGCGCATTGGAACGCAACTGGCTGTCAAACACATATTGAGCTGCACATAACAGATAATCTACACAAATCTACATACAATCTACACATAAGTGTTTTCTCAGGCACTTATTGAGTCTAAATAGATGAACAACTTATATAATTTCAGTAGTACACCCAAATGACAATAGTCATATCATACTGTTCATGTGTTAAACTTGCTATAGTTTACTTCCATGTTCCTGCTTCGTCAAATATCAATGTCAAATGTAAATCAAGTCAATCCCTCAAACATCAGTGTAACTTTGAGTAAGAAATAGCATGTATATTATGTATGTGTACATGCATATGGGATACTGATGATTCACCATTTTCACACTGAAAATGAACAGAAAACAGTATTTATTTGTAATAAAATAGTACTCATTTGTATTGCAATGAACAAAGAAAAATATACCCTGTGCTAGAAAACTGATATAGATATGAAATAATCATAAATATAAGCTGTATGGAAGTGCAGAAAAAGACACGATTACATATGAAGGGTCTTCAATGACCCTATACACTTTTGGTAATCAAGACGTTATTTTATATATATATATATATCTTGCAATTTTGCCTTTTGTTTGTTACACTATTCAGAAGAGAAAGGTTGAGGAATACTAAAGAGATCTGGGCATAACTCCAAAAAATAAAGAAAAAAGGATGATGTAGAATGAGGTCCCGGGTCACTAAATCCTGAGATATGCATTAAAGGTTTTCCAAATCTTAGGTTGTCTCTAAACAAATGATTGTACTCAATTTCTTTGATAGAAGAAAATGTATCACTGCACTCTTATATCATTCTTTATTACTATTAGCATTTGAATGTGTGTTTGTGTGTTTACAGTGAGGAAGAGAACGATCGTGAGAGTTGAGGTGAAATCAAGCCAAAATGTGAATGATCCTGGACTGAAGACTGAAATGTTAAAGAAGGTGCGCTCACGAGTGGATAATACAGTATATTAAGACTGATAGTGGAAGAACTTTAATGTTGAGTAATAAAAGTGTTTGTGTTGTTCAGATGGAGCAGAAACTGAAGGAGGAGGGGTTGGTAGAAGATGCCACACTGTCATGGAGAAACCAATCAGATGGAAATATCTTCCAAAAGAAGAACCAGAAGAATGATACCACTGAGCAGACTTGCTGATTTGATGTGAATTAATAAAGCAACTTGTCTGGGTGTTAAGATAAGATGATACATAATTTAATGAATCCCCTTGGGGAAAATAATAGGCTAGAAATAACTGAATATGTGTGCTTTGACATAATAGCTGATTTGGTAAATTATTGTTATTCTGCAGAAATACTCCTGAATACGTTGTATGTTTTCCACACGTTTAAGTTTATAGAGTTCCAGATTATGTTCTAATGTATGGTGCTGTGTCTCAGAGTAGCTGTGTGGCGACACATAGCTCCAATGCCATCATTAAGTTTGCTGACGATACGACGGTTGTAGGTCTGATCACTGACAATGATGAAACAGCCTACAGAGAGGAGGTGCACACTCTGACACGCTGGTGTCAGGAGCACAACCTCTCCCTCAACGTCAGTAAAACCAAGGAGCTTGTGGTGGACTTCAGGAAGAAAGACAGAGAACACAGCCCCATCACCATTAATGGAGCACCGGTGGAGAGAGTCAGCAGCTTCAAGTTCCTCGGTGTCCACATTACTGAGGAACTCACATGGTCCGTCCACACTGAGGCCGTTGTGAAGAAGGCTCACCAGCGCTTCTTCTTCCTGAGACGGCTGAGGAAGTTTGGAATGAACCACCACATCCTCACACGGTTCTACACCAGCACTGTAGAGAGCATCCTGACTGGCTGCATCACCGCCTGGTACGGCAATAGCACCGCCCACAACCGCAAAGACCTGCAAAGGGTGGTGCGAACGGCCGGAAACATCATCGGAGGTGAGCTTCCCTCCCTCCAGGATATATATAACAGACGGTGTGTGAATAAAGCTCGGAGGATCATCAGAGACTCCAGTCACCCGAGTCATGGGCTGCTCTCACTGCTTCCATCAGGCAGGCGGTATCGCAGCATCAGGACCCGCACCACCCGACTACATGACAGCTTCTTCCCACAAGAAATAAGACTTTTGAACACATGATCTCTCACGATCAACAATCAGCACTGCACTTTATTAATCATCACTCTGTCAATATATTCTCCCAATTCAGTTAGTGTATATATATATATATATTTATACCCGTATCTAGTGTGTGTATTCTACATTGTGTGTATTGTGTACATTTGTTATGTAAATTGTTGTGTAGGTATGTGTACATTTGTTATGTAAATTATTGTGTAAGTTTGTTATGTAAATTGTTTTGTGTAATATGTTGTTTATTGTAAAGTGGTTTATGTCTCGTCACTGTCATTACTGCAATGTTGCTCGGAACTGCACACAAGAATTTCACCTGCTGTTGCACTCGTGTACACAGTAGTGTGACAATAAAGTGATTTGATTTGATTTGATTTGAGTAGCATACAGTTTAAAAGAAAACACAACAAATGATCTAAACTTTGACTAACTGTATTTTAAATTTACATGACTGAAAATTCACAGAAACAAATAAAAGGGTAAAGTTAAAGAGAAATTTGTCTCACTGTTCGAAAACGATGATGTTCATGATTACTGAGTATTGTTTAACAATGCTGTAGTTACGAAGTTCTCCAATGTGCATGTATCGGTGTTTTCTTCTTTTACCCCAGTCGCAGCAATGCATGAAGTTGTTGCATCACTTTCCATCGTCCTTTTAGCAGATAGTCTAAAGTTTAAACAGATTGGACATTTTCAAACTACTTCTAATTCACTTTATTTTCAAGATACAACAAGGTGGTTCACCATGAATCATCACAAGGTGTTGTACCATATGTACAATAATATGTACCAATTTGAATTTGAAGCAGATTTAACTAACATACATAATAATTTGTTTAGTGTGTAACATTCACTCCATTACAACTTTTCCTTCAAAGAACCCATTAAGGGATTTCCTTACTGTTACAATTGTTATATATCATAAGATATGATGTATATGATTTTTATGTTCAATAAAGTATATTACGTACCTATAATTTTTTTTTAACCTTTGTGTTTTTAGTTTACAGTTTGTGTGCATACTACTTTCATTGTCCACTGAGGTAGTAGATTTTATATAAAAATAATAAGATGTCTTCCATTGAACAATACAAACATTAATAGTAGATAAAATACTAAATTTGGTTAAAATGTTTAATCGAAAAATATAATTGAGAAGACAGCAAATTTTAAAATACTCTTGTGCTTAAAATCACTGTTGGTGATGTTGAGATTCACCTTAGAGCTGGTTGGTTTGTTTTATGGCTTAGAATGCTTTTAAGAAGGATTTCATGAAATCCCTATGGAAACATGAATGGGGAAAATACTTCCTGAGTTGGCGTGCACTACTGTGCTATATAGACCAATCCTTTGGCAACATTACTGCTTACATCACACGCGGAAGTGGTGGCGGGAATTGTCCACAAACATTAACATTTTATCGGATTCCATTCTTGAAACATAATTAAGAGGGTTGTCATAGATGATTGTGGCTTCAAGCCATCAACCGAGATTACTGGACTGAGGAGATCATTTCAACCCATTGTTTTTCAGCAAACATATAAAGCAAACATTTTTACAGGTTTGTTATTAACTCATATCATTATAATAATTGTATAGCTGAGAAAATGTATGTATTTATGATGGATTTGAGATATACTTTAGTTTAATCGTCTAATCTGTCAAGTGTAGCACAATAGTCTATTGGCTTTCTGCCACCACGTACAGAGCGTGCGCTGAATTTGTTGTAAACAATAGGACTGGTCTATAGCACTCAGTCCTCGATAGATCTATGAGACAGTCACATAGTAGCACAAACTGTGTGGAAGAGCAGACTAAACAGAGCTCATTTGCAATTTTTTTCAGTAAAAACCAAATTTGTACAATTATTTTATGTTAGGTGACCAATAGTTCAAGATCCCTAAAAGGACTTTTCTAGCTTACTTCCTGTTTACCATCCACACATTGGACTTCATCTGAGACCATCTGCAGAAGTTGTCAGACAACAGAAGTAAATAAACAGTAATCGATTTTTATTGTATACAGTCTTCTTATTTTGTTTATACTGTATATTGTATATTATTAGGTGTACTGTATATTTTATATTGTTATATTTTATATTATAACAAAATGTGTAAACTGTGTATGTGCAAATCAGAGGTTTATTCTAATTGTCCTACTTTAATTACATGTTGCTTGGAACCGCACCCAAGAGTTTCACCCACTGATGCACTTGTGTATATGGTTGAGTGACAATAAAGGTATTTGATTTTGAACAGCTGGCTGTCTGGTGCAGCGAAAACAACCTGGAACTGAACACTCTCAATACAGTGGAGATGATTATGGACTTTGGGAGTAAAACCCCAGCATCGACCATTCTGAACAGCACTGTGGCATTCATGTTCCTGGGCACTACCATCTCACAGGACACCCACATAGACCATTGTGAAAAAGGCCCAGCAGAGGTTGTACTTCCTTTGCCAGTTGAGGAAGTTCAACCTGCCACAGGCTCTGCTGATGTTCTACTCAGCAGTCACTGAGTCTGTCCTCTGCAATTCTATAACTAACTGGTTTGGTTCAGCTACCAAATTAGACATTAGAAGACTTCAAGAGATAGTTCAGACTGCTGAGAGAATTATTGGTGCTTCCCTACCCACCCTGCTAGAACTGTACACATTCATGATTATAAAAAGGGCTGGTAAAATCACTCTTAACCCCATTCACCAGTCACCATGCACACTTCCTCTTCAAGCTGTTTCCCTCTGGTCGCTCTACAGAGCATTGAGCATCAGAACAGTCAGGCACAGGAACATGATTTTCCCCCAGGCCTTCCACCTCATGAACAGTTAAAACTGCCCCAAACACTTTCATTTTTGTCAATACAACCATGTGCAATATTCAACCCATCCATTCCTACTTATATCAATATTTACTTTATATTTTTTCACATATCCTACCTCTTCTTCGATACTTTACATCACCTGCACCTAACTGTATATATTCAGACAACATTATTGCTATATTGTATATTTTTATTTTATTATAAAATATATATTTTATAATATATATAAGGTATATTTTTTATTGTATGTCACTATGTTACTAAATGTACCATTTGAACAAGGAGTTACTCTAATCGGACCAGATCCATGGAGCAGTAGCATCTGCCTGATGCAGCCCAATCCATGTATATAGCTCTGTTGTTCTGAGTATAGTTTTTACCATCTCATCAACATCTGTTATGTCATCAATGGTGGCCAGATCAGTTTACTGTTGTCTGCAGTACAACTCTGCCTCCCACCAGCTCATTGCAACAGGAACATAGTAAAACATATGAGGTAAAGAAAATGCCACAAGAATCAGAGCTGGGGTAGAAAGATGCAAGCATTTTACAGTCTTGTAATAATATACATATCAGCGATAGTCGATACTAAAATAAAATAGACGTCACGATACCAGTGTTATGTAGTGCTGTTGCAGTGCCATTTTTTGACTCCCTACTATGATTATGGTTGAGCCCATGTATACTTCATTTAGTAGTGAACGCTACATGTTTGCGTACAGGTTTCCTGACTCAAAGTTGGTCATCAACAAATTTGTGCGTGCGGCCTAATTTTTCGATTGGCTTATACTCCGATATACTCATTATGCACATGAGTCTGGAATTATTTGCACTAATTAGTTGGTCCACAAGGTGGCAACACTCACAGTTGAGCCATTGCTGTCACAGAGAAGCGCTAGAAGAAGATTTAATTACTGGTAGACATCAGGAGATGAAGGTAAATGTATGAACTGTTAACGTGTAAGTCAAGGACGGATGTGTGAAGAGGTCAGGAAATACTGGCATTTGTATAACTTGAGTCTGAAGGAATTTAAAGACATCATCATGGGTCTAAACTCTTGAAGATAAATAGTCTAGTATCTTATAGCAGTCGTAGCGCATTTGCGCCAACCACTTGTCAAATGAAGTATACTTTGAAAGGCCGCTCATGCTAAAATCTAAGCCTGACACGATAACTACTTTTGATGGACCATTTAATGCCATTGATACAATGATAATATAATATAATAATAATGCTTGTACACCCTTTCAAAGAGCAATGAACTTTTAATTCTTAAGAATATACCGAAATTGGAATTGGAATGTCCAAAAAATGTAAGATGGAAGGCCCATCGCCAACTGTGGCTTTTGTTCCCAGCTCGAAAATATGGATGAATGGTTATGTTTTAGATGAGCTTTAAGGTTAGTTGTCTTGCCAATTTTCATTGCCACTGTTTTTAAACAAAGCCGACATACTGTCTCGTTCACGTTAATAGGCTCTCCTCTCTCATTTGGCTTAAAGCCTGTGTTCCAACACAATGCTGTGGAATGCGGCTTTGAAACCAAGTCCATTTGGACTTATTCTTCCAAACTTTCTGTCTGGAATTATGCAGTTGTCAGGAAAAACACCTATTAAACTACTTTTTGCCTCGAGTAACACGTAATATTCATGTCGCTGTCCACTCTGTGTGTGTGGAGGAGCTGCGTGAGCCCCGCCTCCAATACAGAGAGAATACAATAGGACAAAAGCAGCGTGATTGGCTAAAATGTTGGTGACTTTCATTCTTATATAAACAAACACATATGTAAACACAATGGGCAATATCGAGGTCAGCAAAAATGATTGAAGTCATGTCCATATGTCGTAGAGATAAGTCGATAACATAATTATCATGATAGGCCTGCTAAAATCACCTTATTAAGTGCATCACTCGTGCTGTGCGTGTTGTAATAGATGACAGAACAGAGCACTTAATTACTGTGAAGCATGTAGTGTCTGCAAACTATGTTTATATAATTAACAACTGCTTATCCAGAGGTTTGAAGCTACTGGCAATAACACACAGAAACTGAAAAGCCTTAATTTCAAAATAAAAGCTTGATTTAACTTGCAACATTAACATGTTAAAACTGTATAATAAAAGGTTATATAAACTAAAATGTACAGTATTTTCACAATAATAATACTTTAAACAATATTTCATAAGCAAGAGTGCAGTTAGTTTTTTTTATCAATGTTTTGTTTTAGATAATGTTGTGAGGATCTTTACATCATGAAGTGCTTCGAGAGGCTCATCATGAGGCACATTAAGATCTAGTTGCTCCCCTTACTAGACCCACTGCAGTTTGCGTATCGTCACAACCGTTCAACAGACGACGCCATCACCACCACCCTCCATCTGGCCCTCACCCACCTAGATAAAAAGGACTCATACGTTTGAATGCTGTTCATAGATTTCAGCTCAGCATTCAACACAATCATTCCTCAGCACCTGATTGGAAAGCTGAACCTGGTGGGCCCGGACACCTCCCTCTGCAACTGGATCCTAGACTTCCTACATTTACATTTAATCATTTGGCAGATGCTTTTATCCAAAGCGACTTACAAAAGAGGAAAAACATAAGCAAATCATCTTAAGGAGACAGTGGTACGAAAAGTGCCATACTACAAAGTTTCACTATCATCAGAATAGTATACAAAACCGATTTAAGTGCAACAAGAATTGTTAATTTAAAAAAAAAAAAAAAAAAAAAATAATAATTTTTTTTTTTTAGTAACTGGTTAAAAACTCTTGGAAAAGATGTGTTTTTAGCTGTTTTTTGAATATAGAGAGTGAGTCAGCTTCACGGATTGAGTTGGGGAGGTCATTCCACCAACGTGGTATGATAAAACTGAAAGTCTGGAAAAGTGTTTTGGTGCCTATTTGTTTTGGTACGACAAGGCGACGTTCCTTAGCCAACCGCAGGCTTCTGATGGGAACTTAGCTCTGCATAAATGTTTTTAGGTATGCTGGAGCAGACCCAGTGATTGTTCTGTATGCAGCATCAGGGCCTTGAATTTAATACGTGCATGAACCGGCAACCAGTGGAGAGAGACAAAGAGGGGTGTAACATGTGCTCTCTTTGGTTCATTAAAGACCAGACGTGCTGCTGCATTCTGGATCATTTGCAGAGGTCTAATAGCACATGCAGGAAGGCCTGCAAAGAGAGCATTACAGTAGTCCAGTCTAGAGATGACAAGTGACTGAACAAGCAGTTGTGTGGCATGTTCAGAGAGGAAAGGTCTTATCTTCCTGATATTGTAGAGTGTAAATCTACATGATCTTGCAGTCTTTGAGATGTGGTCTGTGAAATTTAGCTTGTCATCAATGGTTACCTCTAGATTTCTGACCGTTTTGGAAGGCGACACTGTAGTTGGACCCAGCTGCACAGTGATGTTGTGTTCAACATCAGGGTTGGCTGGAAAGACAAGGAGTTCAGTCTTGGCTGGGTTGAGTTGCAGGTGGTGTTCCTTCATCCAGGCTGAGATGTCAGCCAGACAGGCAGCGATTCGAGCGGTCACTGTGGTGTCGTTAGGCTGGAAAGACAAGTAAAGTTGCGTGTCATCAGCGTAGCAGTGGATGATGGGTCCTAATGACGTTGTGTATATGGAGAAGAGAAGTGGCCCAAGCACTGATCCCTGACGTACCCCAGTAAGTAACTGATGAGGCTTGGATACCTCCCCTCTCCAGGCTACCTTGAAAGACCTACCTGAGAGATAGGAGTTGAACCAGTCAAGCACAGTTCCGGTGATGCCCAGTTTAGAGAGGGTGGAAAGTAGGATCTGATGGTTGACTGTGTCAAAGGCTGCAGAAAGGTCCAGCAGAATCAGAACTGATGATCTAGAGTCAGCTTTCGCCTGTCTCAGCGACTCTGTGACAGACAGCAGGGCAGTCTCAGTGGAGTGTCCACTTTTGAAGCCTGACTGATTATCATCCAGCAGCTTGTTCTGTGAGAGATAGGCAGAGATCTGATTGAAAACTGCCCTTTCAAGTGTTTTTGCCATGAATGGGATGAGAGAGACTGGTCTGTAGTGTTCTATCTGTGTGGGGTTAAGTGCAGGTTTTTTGATCAGCGGGGTTACTGTAGCCTGCTTAAATGTAGTGGGAAATGTGCCTTCAAGAAGAGATGTGTTAATTATGTGTGTAAGTGCAGGTAGGATGGATGGAGAGATGGCCTGGAGAAGGTGTGATGGAATGGGGTCAAGAGAACAGGTGGTGGGGTGGTTGGAGATAAGGAGTTTTGAGACCTCAGTGTCAGTTAAAGGAGAGAACATAGAGAGAGAAGAGTTGCATACAGGAGGTGGGTGTTTGACAGGATGTGGTGCTGTGAATGTATTGCTGATGGCTGTAACCTTATTAGTAAAAAATGTGGCGAAGATATCTGCTGTAAGTGATGTGTCAGGTGGTGGAGGGGGAGGGCAGAGAAGTGTGTAATATGTTCTAAACAAGCTACAAGTGTCTGTGGTGCTGTTGATCTTGGTCTGGTAATATGAAGTTTTTGCAGCTTTAACGTTATCTGAAAAAGTTGCAAGCAGAAGTTGATATAGATCTGCTGGATCTTTAGATTTCCGCCATCTCCTCTCAGCTGCCCTGAGATCAGTCCGATGTTCACGAATGACGTCAGACAGCCAGGGGCTGGGTGGAGTAGTACGTGCTGTTCTAGAGGAGAGAGGACAGATGTTGTCTAGACAGGTTGTTAAAGTAGAGCTAAGTGTGTCTGTGGCAGTGTTTAAATTGAGCGTGGAAAATACATTTTTTTGTGGGAAGAGAGGCAGAGACATCAGTAGATAGGCGAGAGGGTGAGAGGGAATGGAGGTTACGGCGAAAGGAAACCAAAGGTGGAGTTGGTTTTACTATGGATGGGAGAATCATGTTGAAAGAAAGAAACAAAGAAATGATCAGAGACATGTAAAGGTGTAACAAGAATATTTGAGGTAATACAGTTACGTGTAAAAACGAGGTCCAGCTGGTTGCCTGATCTGTGAGTTGCTGTGGTGTGTAGTCTTTCCAAGTCAAATGAGGCCAGAAGAGTATTCAGTTCAGTGGCCTGGGGCTTGTCTTGGTGTAAGGTGACTTGGTAACTTACTGACTGGGAGACCTCAGTCAGTCCGGATCGGTAACAGCATCTCCACCACCACCACCACACTGAGCACTGGGGCCACCCAGGGCTGTGTGCTCAGTCCACTGCAATTCACTCTGCTGACTCAATGCAGGGCAGCAATGCACAGCTCGAACCACATCGCCAAGTTCGCCGATGACACGACCGTGGTGGGTATCATCAGCAAGAATGATGAGTCAGCATACAGAGAGGAGGTGCAGCAGCTAACGGACTGGTGTAGATCAAACAACCTGTCTCTGAATGTGGACAAAACAAAAGAGATGATTGTTGACTTCAGGAGAGCACAGAGTGACCGCTCTCCTCTGAACATCGACGACTCCTCTGTTGAGATCGTCAAGAGCACCAAATTCCTTGGTGTTCACCTGGCGGAGAACCTCACCTGGTCCCTCAACACCAGCTCTATCACCAAGAAAGCCCAGCAGCATCTCTACTTTATTCGAAGGCTGAGAAAAGCACATCTCCCACCCCCCATCCTCACTACATTCTATAGACGGACTATTGAGAGCATCCTGAGCAGCTGCATCACTGCCTGGTTTGGGACTTGCACCGTTTCGGACTGCAAAGCCCTGCCGAGGATAGTGAGGACAGCTAAGAAGATCATCAGGGTCTCTCTCTTCCCTCCATCAAAGACATTTACACACACACACACACACACACACACAGCCTATATATATATATATATATATGGCAATAAAAGAGTTGAAGGTAGAGGAATTTGTTTTCTGTGGGGTTTTTTATGGGCATGTGGATCTTTCAAATAAATTTGAGGAGTGCCTATGGTTTGTATGTTCCACATTTTATCATAAGTGTGTCATGCAGTGTGGGACTTGCACTGGTTTGGACTTGGTCTTGACTCGGTCTCGTGCTGCTTTGGTCTTGACTTGGTCTTAACCCCTCAAAGTCTTGGTCTTATCTCGGTTTAGGTGGCCTTGTCTACAACACACTGGGTAGAGGCTTGACATTTTACCAAAATATGTCAGCAAATAATCCAGCGCTTTGAGAACTTTGAGATTTGAGGGCATTTCACCCCCTACAGTTCATAATATAGTTAAAAGACTCAAGGAATCTGGTGTGAACCACCAGTGACATCTGATCTCAAGATGTCATTGTCTGAAAAACCGTCATGCATCTTTAATAGATTTCATGACATAGGCATGGAAATACTTTTGTAAACATTTGTCAGTCAACACCATTCACTGCTGCATTCACAGATACCAGTTAAGGCTTTACCATGCAAACTAGTAGCCATATATCAACACTGTTTAGAAGCAGTGCCAACTCCTCTGAGATGGAAAGTAGATCAGTGGAATTTTGTGGCCCGATAAGTCCACTATGTGCATTGTGAAATTTGATGTCATGTTTATGAAGTGCAGCAAAATACGTTTGAAGTGAATAGCAGTTAAAATATTAGAGGGCAGATTCAGTAAGTATGAATTGTGCCCACTTTAAGCAACATTTTTTGCATGCACTTACTGCGCTTGATTAACACCCGATTCACTAAAATGAATGATGCAAACACGGCCACAAAATTGCTGCCGAATGCAATTTGAATGCACAATTCTGAACTTCGTGGTCTGATTCTGAGCACTTTGATCTAGACACCTGGTTCATCTCTTATACATGCAGAACGTGCGCTTGATGACACCACATATCTGGAAACAGGTTATAATGCTCTTCAACATCATTTGATGAGTCTTTGATTAATTACTGCTGAAATGATCCGTTGAAATTTTTTTAAATACAATTTATTTTACCGCCTACTTTCATTTGGCAGTAATGCACAATATAATTTGTGCAATACAAATTGCATTTTTTAAATGAAGCGCAATCTTTAATAAGCCTAATTCACATAAAAGGAGGCATATTATCATGGAAAGGAATGACAGTGACTTCAATTACTGAAGACGCAGTGCAAATTCAGTGGGATTAAGCCCACGCACAAAAGTGGCGCAACTGTTTAGTGAATCTGCCCCTAGATCTTTAAAGACAGGATAGTTTGGATATTTAGCAGATTTACTGCTTATATTTAAGTTTTCTTTTCTGCGTCGTTATGACAACAGTGTCTGAATTCCTTCCCCAGATTATTCTATTAGACTTATTTTCTGCATTTCTGTTTGTTGTGAGCAGTCTTCAGGAAGGTGTGCAATCTGTGTCTAGTAATAGTCTACTAAAATAGTGGCCAAGTGTGTCTGAGACCCGCACAATGCGAGGAAGGCTATTCCAGAGTTTAATAGGAAAAGGATCTACTGGATTTTGATATTCTAGTAGTTGTACTATCAACAGTCCAAAGTTTTGTGACTGTGAGCTCTATGGGTTATAGCATGATTGAAAGTCTCTTAAGTACTGAGGAGTTAGTCAACTTCACAGCGGAAGTACGTCATGAGGCTCAGTGCATTTAGTCCATTATCACGGAAAGATTTTTCTCATGAGCACAGCAGAAAGACACTGGGTCTTGGAACGACATGATGGTGAGTAAATTATGACATAGTTTTTCTCTTTTGGCTACACAATCCCTTTAAAATTTCTCTTCACAGTTTCGAGTGTCCGTGTCAGCTCTTGTATGTTTCACTATATCCCTGTGAAAATGAGCTGGTGGAATGCACAAACATACTGCAGACAACATTACACTGATCTGGCCACCATTAATGACCAAGCTGATGTTGATGAATTGGTCAAATCTGTACCCAACGATGTTCAAGACAAAATATGGATTGGAATCTCCCGGGCAAGTGCTTATAATCCCTGGATCTGGTCCAATAAGAGCATGCCTGTGTTCAGATTGTGAGCTTCCGGACAGCCGGACAGCCGAACAATCACGGGGGGTGGCTGTGGCTCAGGTTGTAGAGCGGGTCGGTCACTAATCGCAGGGTTGGCGGTTCGATTCCAGGCCCACATGACTCCACATACCAAAGTATCCTTGGACAAGACACTGAACTCCAAGTTGCTCCCAATGGCAGGCTAGCACCTTGCATGACAGCTCTGCCATCACTGGTGTGTAAATGTGAGTGTGAATGTGTGTGGGTGAATGAGACGCAGTGTAAAGCGCTTTTAATACCGCTAAGGTTAAAAAGGCGCTATATAAGTGCAGACCATTTACAGTGCAAGTGACTGGTGACCAACATTTTGAAGCTCAAATTATACCTAATAATTACTTTATGCTGCATTTGGAGCTTCTTAATGTTGGTCATTATTCACTTGCATTGTATATACCTGCAGAGCTGAAATATTCTTCTAAAAATCTTCATTTGTGTTGTGCAGAAGAAAGTCACACACATCCAGGATGGAATGAGGGCGAGTAAATGATGAGAGAATTGTAATTTTTTGGGTGAACTGCCCCTTTGTGTAACACACCCCATTTAATAAAACTGATATAAAAATAAGAAACATAAATAATTTCATTAAATTTCATTTCAATTTCATTTCTTTCTTCCTTCCTTCCTTCCTTTCTTTCTTTCTTTCTTCCTTCATTCCTACCTTTGTTTCATCCTTCCTTCCTTCCTTCCTTCCTTTCTTTCTTTCTTTCTTTCTTTCTTTCTTTCTTTCTTTCTTTCTTTCTTTCTTTCTTTCTTCCTTCATTCCTACCTTTGTTTCATCCTTCCTTCCTTCCTTCCTTCCTTTCTTTCTTTCTTTCTTTCTTTCTTTCTTTCTTTCTTTCTTTCTTTCTTTCTTCCTTCTTTTCTTTCTTTCTTCCTTCATTGCTACCTTTGTTTCATCCTTCCTTCCTTTCTTTCTTTCTTTCTTTCTTCCTTCATTCCTACCTTCCTTCCTTCCTTTATTTCTTCCTTCCTTTCTTTCTTTCTTTCTTTCTTTCTTTCTTTCTTTCTTCCTTCATTCCTACCTTTGTTTCTTCCTTCCTTCCTTCCTTCCTTTCTTTCTTTCTTTCTTCCTTCATTCCTACCTTTCTTTCTTTCTTTCTTTCTTCCTTCCTTTCTTTCTTTCTTTCTTTCTTTCTTTCTTTCTTTCTTTCTTCCTTCCTTTCTTTCTTTCTTCCTTCATTCCTACCTTTGTTTCATCCTTCCTTCCTTCTTTCCTTCCTACCTTCATTTCTTTCTTTCTTTCTTTCTTTCTTTCTTTCTTTCCAGTATAATAAACTCTAAAATAAACATGCTCTATTGACACCATTATTTAATTTTGAATATGATTGTATTTAGCTATCGGTACTATCACATAACACATATGTGCATGAAATCAATCATACTCAAAAATCCCTGCATTTGATTTGCCACTTTGCCAATGTGGTATTTATAGCAATTTATTTAGTTAATAAATAATAATAATAATAATAATAATAATAATAATAATGAGTTTTTGCATAACATTAGCTACTTACACACTACCGGTCAAAAGTTTGGGGTCACTTGACTGAAATGTTTCTCATGATCTTAAAAAGGCATTTGCTTAAATGTTTGAAATTAATTTTGTAGACAAAAATATAAGTATAATATAATATAATATATAAAGTTTTTGAAATGGATGACCAAATAATAAAGAAAAGCAGCCAATAAGTGCCCAGCATAGATGTGAACTCCTTCAATACAGTGTAAAATCATCCCTGGGTGATTCCTCTGAAGTTGGGTGCAAAGGGGTCTACTGTGCAGATGATCAAATATAACACACAGTTTGGATTTATTTTGGATTTTGTTTAGTCACACCATAATTCCCATATTTCCATTTCTGTTATTCCATTGTTTTGATGACATTACTATTATTCTAAAATGTGAAAAAAATAAAAATAAATAATAAATAAATAAATATATATAATATAATGAAGAATGAGCAAGTGACCCTCGGAAGTGTATGTTGCTGTGATATATTTGAAATTAAAACTTAGACACTTTGTGACATAAAATATGGCAATAAACCAAATGTGCAATAAACACCGACAGACCTCTTTTTGCATTTGTTTACAAAAACAGATGAAAGGAGTAAAAGGATAAGCTAGGTATTATTTTTTGAATTGAACTATTAAAAGACGGAATGACAATTACTAATAAAACACATATAACCACAGACATTACCTGCAAAACAGGGAATAAATGATATATCCATATATAAATGGGCTAAAATAGTCTTTTAGGACACTTTTACTTCCATACTGCTCATACTTTATTCTTTATTAGTGAGTCATTCCATTAAAGGATCAACATTTGTGACCACAATGGTGTTTTACAAGCTTAAATACACTTTATTAATGAAATAGCATGTATGCTTTATTAATGTAGCACGGTTCTGTAGGGAATCGTGGTTATTAATCACAGTGAATTAAACCAGTCCAGAGAACTACGTGTGGCTGTGAGTGTGTGTCTGTCTATGTGTGGCCCTGCTATGGACTGGCGACCTGTCCAGGGTGTCCCCCGCCTTTCGCCCAATGTAAGCTGGGATAGGCTCCAGCCCCCTGAACACAGGATAAGCGGTTGACGATGGATGGAAATCTAAGACCCGAGAGCTATGCTTATTATTGTACTTTACTATTTATTTGCTTTTCAATAGTTTAATAATCAAGCAATAATCTAAAGGCTGCGCTACACATTAATTAACCAGAACATAATTTTTATGTAGGAGAATCGACCAGTTATTAAATCCAAGGGTTCACTTACTTTTTCCACAGCACTGTGAATGTTTGATGTGATGTGTTGAATAAAGACATGAACAATTATAATTGTTTGTGTTGTTATCTTAAAGGAATATTCAGAGTTCAATACAGGTTAAGCGGCAGCATTTGTGGGGTAATGTTGATTACCACAAAAACATTTTTTGACTCATTCCTCCTTTTGTTTAAATAAAGCAAAAATCTGTTGCAGTGAGACACTTCCAATAGAAGTCAATGGGGCCAATTCATAAACGTAAAAAAAACCTCACCGTATAAACACAAGACATAAACAATATGTGTGTAAACATGATTTTAAATTAATAAATGAAACAATGTAATGTCAACAAACCCTAAAACGACTGTAAAAGAAAAAGAGGAAATAGTCTAAATAAATTGTTGTGGTAATCAACATTATGCCACAAATGCTTAACTTGAACATGTCCTTCAAGATGTCTGCTCTTATGTTCGTTCAATCAACAATTCATTTTTAATAAACCGTAAAACACCAAGATGCTTTTTTGAAGTATGACTTGTGTAGTTATATGTGGCAGGGCAGAGGGCGGGGCCGGGTTGTGATCCTACACACCTGTAGAAACACAACCTGACCCCGCCCTCCACCCTGTCACATTGTAATAAATGTAAATATAGTAAATAAATGTGTGTTAGTTATAGTTTCTTTAATCCTTATAAATGAGTATAAATGAAAACTGTTGTGCTAGAAGTGAGAGGGGTGAAGTTATGCATGATGAGTGACCTCGGGTGTTTGACATCTCAAATGACCCCAAACAATGGATAACAAACTGTATTAACACAAATTCTGTAGTGTAGTAGTGATCTAACAGGCATTGATATGACAGGTGGGGGTAGTCCTGAAATGATGGAAGTTATAAATGATCAGTTTTGAATTAAGGGAGCACTTCTTCATTGACAAGTCAAAATTGTATCATCACGCTTCTAGACACTCTTTTGGAAAACATTCCCATCTGCTTGTTTTTTCCAAGACAAGCCATCCTTTGGCAACCCTTTCTCCTCCAGTACCTTCTCTAGCTGAAGACCAAAAACAGAATAGATCAAGGTATTGTTGAATACTTCAATAATTGTCTTTTGTCCATTTGTCAATTACAAAATGGCATGCATTATAGAAAGTCAATATTGGGGTGATTATCAGGAATTATTTGGACTCACTTGCTGTAAAATGACATTCTGCACTTGAGTATCATTCATATTTTGACTTGAGTTCACCTGCACTCGTACTCGTATCTGTTTCTTCTCCCCTGTAGAAGATAAACACACACACATAAGATGTTCTCAGAGTAATAAACAATAATAGATTATACTATATATATATATATATATATATATATATATATATATATATATATATATATATATATATATATATATATATATATATACAAATGCACTACTGGTCACGTGTTTGGGGTCAATTGACTGAAATCTCGTTTCTCATGATCTTAAAAATATATTCTTAATATTCTTAAATGTTTGACTTTAGTTTTGTGGACAAAAATATAATTGTGCCACCATATTCATTTATTTAATAATATATATATATATATTTTAATTGATGACTTTGAACGAATAATAAAGAAAAGCAGCCAATAAGTGCTCAACAAAGATGGGAACTCCTTCAATACTGATCACAACATGGCAGCACCCATGATTGGACCCTATTTCATGCAGATTTAAACAGCTTTTATACGGTCACTGATCTAACTGGATAAGATGATGGAAAACAAACATTGCTAGACAACAGACTTGACATAAATTGTCACATAAAGAACAGAAAATCTGAAGACATGGTACAAAACTGAGCTGTATGAGGAGCTGGAAATGCAGCTGCTTAGTGGCCGTTTCTTTAATGTCATCAGCCAATAAATTATGATTCTATAGGTCTTTAGCTATCGTGTCGCTTAAAGGGGGCGTTTCCATTGCGTCAGCTCATGAAACCGCATCATTAGGCCAGGAAAAAAACTTCCGAGCACTGCTCGTGCGGCGACTGGTAACATGTCTGTGCAACCCGGTATCACGCCGAGGCGTGAAATAGACACGCCGGTCCACTCGCGGATGCGTGTCTATTTCACGCTTTGCCTCCTCTAGGCGTGTACATGACACGCGTGCGTCTACGTAGAATACCGGCAGGGGGCGATCGTTTCCTCAACGCCAACAACTCTCCGCGCACCAAAGAGGAAGCGATATATCGCGTTCTCCAGTTCCGGTTAGCAGGATATATATTTTTGTATATAAATACACTTTTTAAATAAAAATATATATATATATATATATATATATATATATATATATATATTTATTTATTTATTTACATCAGCACAAGATACTCGACAGCCCACACACACACACACACACACACACATATAACAACGTTAGGCTACAGCAACGTTAGGATTTCTTCATGAAAGCAGCACTATAATGAACCTTTATTTGTCACATATGGTCACAAGTGAAAGTAACCGGCGAAATTGGCCGGCATCCTGCCCGCACGAACGTGCAACGCGACGACAACGGTTTCGCTTCCTCTTTGGTGCGCGGAGAGTTGTTGGCGTTGAGGAAACGATCGCCCCCTGCCGGTATTCTACGTAGACGCGCGCGTGTCATGTACACGCCTGGAGGAGGCAAAGTGTGACACCGACACGCATCCGCGAGTGGACCGGCGTGTCTATTTCACGCCTCGGCGTGATATCGGGTTGGTCTGTGGCAGCGGGGTGTGGTCAAGCGCCCGTCCGAAGGGAGAAAGCGGTAAGGGCGCTTGCACCTGAGCTAAATTATGTCTAACACCTGTCTCTAATTTCAGTGAGTATGGGGAGAGCGGCATAAAAGGGCCACAACATCGCCAGTGAGGAGGTCAAGACACACACACACGCCAGTCTAGTGTTGGCAACCCAGCAAGCTGTCCACATTCTGAGTCTTTTGTTTGTATTCTCTGTAAAATACCTTGCTGGCACATTAAAGGCCCCTACCTGAGTGCAGAGAGAGCTGTCACCATGTCCTTCTTTTCCCTTCATACATTGAACTCTTGTTACAATGTCTTTTAAGGTGTTTTTCTTTTTTCTTTCTTTCTTTAATCTCATGAGTGAGATGTTTCTTTTTAAGTGAAGATGATAAGTTAGTGCTTTTGTTTCTGCTGATTAACTGGGGAAGAGCGGCCTCAGTTTTGGCATATGGAGGAGTTTTTCTGCAGAGCGTGCCTGTGATGACCAGGGAGTTCCTGTTGGGTTTGAGTTTAAATACTGGTCCTGTCGGTCCCGCTTGGAATATTCCTGAAGAAATAAATCCGGCCTTCTGAGAATACCCCAAGGTCTAAAAAGAAGAATAAGGAGGAAATGCGGGAACCGCGGTGGACTTCGACGCAGACTAAAGAGGGCTCAAAGGTTCACCCCGCTGCCTGAAATACTCTTAGGCAATGTATGTTCACTTCGCAATAAATTGGACGAACTGCAGGCCAATGTGAGTTTTATGCACGAATACAGAAATATGCACATGATGGTGTTCACCGAAACTTGGCTGGATGACTCCATTGATGATAGTAGTCTACAGATCGAGGGTATTGGAGTACCTGTCCGGCTGGACAGAGATAAACACTCAACAGGGATAGAACGTGGTGGAGGTGTGTGTGTATTTATATCAAGGCAAGTTGGTGTAACAGCAATAGTGTGATGTAAGATTTGTAATTCTGTACGTCCTTTTTATCTTCCTCGTGAGTTCCCTCAATTGTTTTTTATTGTAATATATATACATCCACGTGAAAACTGGGCAATTTATCCCCTATTTTGGTTGATTTTAACCATTGTATTATGGATAAATATTTAAAGGACTATTACCAATATGTTACATGTGTTACTCGCACTGATAAAATTACAGATGTTATGGCCCGATTCCTGGAGCTTACAGGTCTCTGTCTTCACCTCCTCTTGGTTCAGCTGATCATTATATAGTTTTGCTGTCTTCAGTGTATACTCCCATTATAAAGCAAGTGAAGAGAGGAGTATGGTGTGTTAAAGACTGGACCCCCTCTAATATTGAGGTTTTAAAGGGTTGTTCTGATTGCACAGATTGGATGTTTTTGAACACATGTTCTGTTCTGAATGAACAGGTGCTAACTATTTCTAACTATATCACTTCTGTGTTGATTCTGGTATTCCTACTAAAAGATTACCTTGTATCCTAATAATAAACCTTGGGTCATGAAGGACTTAAAGAGTATATTGAATATGAAGAAGGGGGTATTTCTCTCGGGGACTAATGAGGAGAAACAACAGATAAATAGGGAAGTTAAGAAGGCAATAAAAATAGCTAAAAATAAGATCGAGGGTGTGTTTATGCAAGGTAACCTTAGAGCCGCCTGGAAGGGAATTAAGAGTATGGCTGCAGTGAACACACTGGTATTGAATCAGCATACTCTTATGGAAAACTATGACACTAATTTCATTTTTTCTAATGAGTTTAATAATTTTTTTGCCCATTTCGATACATTTGCTACAGTTGATGATACAGTAGATTTTAAAGACACTCTGAGTATTTCTAATCATTTTAAACTGAATCCTTTTAATATATTGAGACAGTTGAAGGCCACACCGCTCAATAAGTCCCCAGGTCCAGATGGGATATGTGCCAGAACACTGAATCACTGCGCTGATCAGCTTAGTGGAGTTCTCCATTTACTTTGTCAGTCTTCCTGAGATCTAGGGTTGGTACCTGATCTGAAGAAAAGCTCAATTATTGTTCCAATACTTAAAATAACTAAGCCAGATTCTTTTAACGTCTATCGTCCAATTGCCTTGACCTCTTTGGTCATGAAGGCTTTTGAAAAAGATAGTAAAAAGCATATGATGACAGTTATTAGTTCGGCTTTAGATCCGCTGCAGTTTGCATATCGCGCTGGAAGAGGCGTAGATGATGCAAAACTGTTTCTGTAAAATACTCTTTTATCAACATCTGGAAAAAAGTAAAGCATTTGTGCGGCTGTTGTTTGTGGACTTCTCGTCAGCATTTAACACTCTGCAACCTCTTATTTTAGTTAAAAAACTTATTAGTGAGTTTAATTTGAATCATGTTTTAGTGTCATGGATCATGAACAAAGTGTTGTTAGGGTTAATGGGGTTTTATCAGATATGTTAAACACTTCCATAGGATCACCACAAGGCTGCATACTTTCTCCAATCTTTTTATATTACACACTAATGATTGTCAGAGTTTACAAGGTAACAGTTACCTGGTAAAATACAGGGATGATACTGTTCTTCTGTTCTTGCGTTCACATTCAGACCAGGATTATGGTCCGGCTCTACACAAATTTATCTCATGGTGTAAAATTATGAAACTAGACTTGAATGTCTCAAAGACTAAAGAGATGGTTATCAATTTTAGTAAGAAAACACTTTCACTTCAACCTGTGATTATTAATGGTACACAGGTGAATGTAGTAGAGGAATACAAGTATTTAGGGACAATTTTTGATAACTTGTTGAAGTTTGATAAAAATACTGATGCCATTATTAAGAAATCACACCAAAGATTGTTCGTGTCTTTTTATAATTCATTTGTTGAAAGTATTCTGTCGTTTTCTTTCTTATGTTGGTTTTCTTCATTGTCTATGAAGAACAGAAATTGTCTGCATGTAAACATGTGCTCAAAAAATATGTTTGTTTCTTTATGTAGTTTAACATTTTATTATGAACAGCAAGTGTTGAGGATGGCACATTATATAATGGAAGATTGAATTTTGTGTTTGTATGTGAATTCAGTGTTGTCTGTATAAGCACCAGTCTGAATGAATTGCCCCATGGGGATTAATAAAGCTCTAAACGTAAAAGCCACATAAACTATGAAAGGGAATCCAACTGGTGAAATTGGTTGACCAGAATAGTCTTTCAGTTTTAGGTGAAGCTAGTTAAGCTAGCACTAGCATCCCATGCTGGGGGGTAAAACAAAACATTTTATATTTAGAATGCATTGAGCAGCTGATCACGTTTTGAGGGGATGAAGATCATTATCATCATCAAATTATAAAAGATACTCCTTTGATCTTTCTGGTCAAAAACGACTCCAAAGATATGTCTCAAATATGAAGACCATAGGCAGGTTAAGGAAATACATTTTGTGCACTGCAATGTATCCGTTAAATACTCACAACTGTAGCAAACAGGAGGGTGCATATGTGTACATGGAAAATCCCTCCAGAATCCATCATTGTAATGCTCCACACAGATTGGAGCTGTAGAAGTTGTGAATGGCATTCCTGTATACCATGAAGTGAATGTGGAGTTGCTCTGATCGGACCAGATCCAGGGTGCAGTAGAATTCATTCGATGAAGTCCAATCCATACAAATGGGTTTTTGCCAATAGCTTTTGTTAACTCATCAATATCCGCCTGGTTATCAATGGTGGCTAGATCGATGTAATGTTGTCTGCAGTACGTCTGTGCATCCCACCAGGTCATTGAATCAGGAATAAAGTGAATTATACGAGAGCTGACACAGGTGATCAGAGCTGGAGAGAGATATTAAAGTGTTAGCTCACTGATTACGGTTAGTCATTTCTCCATGGGACACATAAGGTGTAACACAACCTGGAGTTAAGTGTCTTGCTCAAGGACACAATAGTGGTGTCTCTGGGGATCAAACCAGCAACCTTCTGATTACCAGTTATGTGCTTTAGCCCACTAACACCACCACTTACACCATCACTCCATAAATAAAGACTGGTGCCACTGAGCTCCAATCAGTACCTCTGTGACATTGACACCCCATATAATTAAATAATCACCAAAACTATTTCATTCGTTTGTGCTGGTTTTGTGTTTGAGATATTAAGCTTTTTTTGGCTGTGTGATGTCACTCTCTACCCCATCTCGCTTGAATAGAACCAAACCGGTGCTGATCGTTTGTGTTCGGTTTGTGCCATTAGATATACCTAGATATAGCGACAATGTTTTCGGGAGCGGTGACGTCATGCTCCACCCCGTGTTGTCTGAATCGCTCCAAACCGGCGTCATTCGTTTGTGCTGTTGAAAGAAACAATCTTTCCCTTAGTATTTGTACATAGAAATAACAAAATGATCTCCCGGATCTGTGACGTCAGTCATGCATTTACCTCATCTCGTCCAATGCACTCATTTTCTGTCTCGTTCGTTTGTGCTCACTCGGAGCAGGTTTCTTACCGTTGATGTCATTGTTTTTTTATTTCATTTTTTCATTGGCAAAAACATTCTCGCTATATCTAAGGAAGGGAAATAGTTACAACGTTTGTTTTAACGGCACAAATGACCAGCACCGGTTTGATCTAAATATTTATTCAAAATAGAGCCCAAATCTTCTGATCTTCACAGCTTTGTGACAGGAACATACTGAAATGATGTAATTTTCACTGATAATCTCCCCCTCCACTGTGGCTCTCAAATCAAACACATTGCTGTTAGCACACACATTATAGCTAAAAGACTTTTTTTTATTTTTCAGCCTTTTGGCAATATTAAATATACAGTATTTATTAATGTATATTCTCTAAGTGAACAGGTTTTCCACCAAATAAACAGCAGTAAAGTATTTACAATTTTTCATTCATTTATTATTCGCCAATATAACACAAAAACATTATCAGATCAGAGGTTTGAATCAAACATTAACAGTTTGAACTGATTAAAATCGCACACTCTAACGCTATTTTTGATACTTTAAATGAGATTGAAAAATGTCAGCACATTATGTCATGAAAGACGAGAGGGATTGTGACACTAATAGTACGCTCTTAAAAAAAAAAGTTAATGTCAAAATTAAAACTGCATTAAAATCAACATATTATTCAACGTCTTGGTGAGCTCATGTAAACACATCTGAATTATACATAGAATCCCACTAAACACATTTGTATATTATTATCTAACATTATATACAGGTGTTGTTCATTGTTAGATATTGTTAACCAATGTGTTAACTAATGTTAATAATAAACTTGTTAAATGTTAATCAACACATTTGTATATTATTAACTAACATTATATACATGTGTTGTTCATTGTTAGATATTGTTAACCAATGCATTAACTAATGTTAATAATAAACTTGTTAAATGTTAATAAACACATTTGTATATTATTAACTAAAATTATATACATGTGTTGTTCATTGTTAGATATTGTTAACCAATGCATTAACTAATGTTAATAATAAACTTGTTAAATGTTAATAAACACATTTGTATATTATTATCTAACATTATATACATGTGTTGTTCATTGTTAGATATTGTTAACCAATGCATTAACTAATGTTGATAATAAACTTGTTAAATGTTAATAAACACATTTGTATATTATTAACTAACATTATATACAGGTGTTGTTCTTTGTTAGTTATTGTTAACCAATGGGTTAACTAATGTTAATAATAAACTTGTTAAATGTTAATAAACACATTTGTATATTATTAACTAACATTATATACATGTGTTGTTCATTGTTAGTTATTGTTAACCAATGCGTTAACTAATGTTAATAATAAACTTGTTAAATGTTAATAAACACATTTGTATATTATTATCTAACATTATTTACATGTGTTGTTCATTGTTAGTTATTGTTAACCAATGGGTTAACTAATGTTAATAATAAACTTATTAAATGTTAATAAACACATTTGTATATTATTATCTAACATTATATACAGGTGTTGTTCATTGTTAGATATTGTTAACCAATGTGTTAACTAATGTTAATAATAAACTTGTTAAATGTTAATAAACACATTTGTATATTATTAACTAACATTATATACAGGTGTTGTTCATTGTTAGTTATTGTTAACCAATGTGTTAACTAATGTTAATAATAAACTTGTTAAATGTTAATAAACACATTTGTATATTATTAACTAACATTATATACAGGTGTTGTTCATTGTTAGTTATTGTTAACCAATGCGTTAACTAATGTTAATAATAAACTTGTTAAATGTTAATAAACACATTTGTATATTATTATCTAACATTATTTACATGTGTTGTTCATTGTTAGTTATTGTTAACCAATGTGTTAACTAATGTTAATAATAAACTTATTAAATGTTAATAAACACTTTTGTATATTATTATCTAACATTATATACAGGTGTTGTTCATTGTTAGATATTGTTAACCAATGTGTTAACTAATGTTAATAATAAACTTGTTAAATGTTAATAAACACATTTGTATATTATTAACTAACATTATATACAGGTGTTGTTCATTGTTAGTTATTGTTAACCAATGTGTTAACTAATGTTAATAATAAACTTGTTAAATGTTAATAAACACATTTGTATATTATTAACTAACATTATATACAGGTGTTGTTCATTGTTAGTTATTGTTAACCAATGCGTTAACTAATGTTAATAATAAACTTGTTAAATGTTAATAAACACATTTGTATATTATTAACTAACATTATATACATGTGTTGTTCATTGTTAGTTATTGTTAACCAATGTGTTAACTAATGTTAATAATAAACTTGTGAAATGTTAATAAACACATTTGTATATTATTAACTAACATTATATACATGTGTTGTTCATTGTTAGTTATTGTTAACCAATGTGTTAACTAATGTTAACTAATAAACCTGTAAAATGTTAATAAACACATTTGTATATTATTAACTAACATTATATACATGTGTTGTTCATTGTTAGTTATTGTTAACCAATGTGTTAACTAATGTTAATAATAAACTTGTTAAATGTTAATAAACACATTTGTATATTATTAAATAACATTATATACAGGTGTTGTTCATTGTTAGTTATTGTTAACCAATGCATTAACTAATGTTAATAATAAACTTATTAAATGTTAATGTGGCAGCGGGGGTGTGGTCATGCGTCCGTCCGGGGAGAGAAAGCGGTAAGGGCGCTTGCACCTGAGCCAAATTATGTCTAACACCTGTCTCTAATTCCAGTAAGCATGGGGAGAGCGGCATAAGAGCGGCCACAGAACCTACAGAGGAGGGAGAGAGAGTTCTACACATACACGGCAGCCCAGCGTTGTTGTTTATGTTCATGTTTAGTTATAATTGTGTGTGTCATAAAAGTGATTATTTTGAGAAGTGCTGTATGAGACTGTGGCCATTAAAGGAAGGAATTATCAGAACCCACGTCTCTGTAACTCTTTACACTGGTGCCGAAACCCGGGACGTACGAATCTCATCCAACACCATATCGAGACCGAGCCGGGACTGGTAGAACGTAGCCGGCCATATCGCTTACCCGAACACAAAAAGAAAATAGTTCGAGAGGAATTGGATGCAATGCTCGAGATGGGCGTAATAGAAGAGTCCCACAGCGATTGGTCCAGCCCGGTCGTGCTTGTTCCCAAGAGCGACGGGTCAGTGCGGTTCTGTGTGGATTATAGAAAAGTCAACGCGGTGTCTAAATTCGACGCGTACCCGATGCCCCGTGTTGATGAGTTGCTCGATCGGTTAGGTACGGCTCGCTTTTATTCGACATTGGATTTAACAAAGGGTTATTGGCAGATCCCCTTGACACCAATTTCCCATGAAAAAACAGCCTTCACCACGCCGTTCGGATTGCACCAATTTGTGACACTTCCGTTCGGTTTGTTTGGAGCCCCGGCTACGTTTCAACGACTTATGGATCGTATCCTCCGGCCGCATTCGGCTTATGCCGCTGCCTATTTGGATGACATTATCATCTACAGTAACGATTGGCAGTGGCACAAACAACATCTGAGGGCGGTCCTGAGGTCGCTGCGCCGGGCCGGGCTCACGGCAAACCCTAAGAAGTGCGCGATTGGGCGTGTGGAGGTACGGTATCTGGGGTTCCACTTGGGTCATGGCCAGGTGCGTCCCCAAATTGACAAAACCGCAGCAATTGCGACATGCCCGAGACCCAAGACCAAAAAGGGGGTGAGGCAGTTCCTGGGGCTGGCTGGCTATTATAGGATGTTCGTGCCTAATTATTCGGACGTCACCAGCCCGCTGACTGACCTCACTAAAAAGGGGGCTCCAGATCCTGTCCAATGGTCGGAGCAGTGCCAACAGCCGTTCATGCAGGTTAAGGCTGCACTTTGTGGGGGGCCGCTTTTACATGCACCTAACTTCTCTCTTCCCTTTCTATTGCAGACGGACGCTTCAGACAGAGGACTGGGGGCCGTACTCTCGCAGGTGGTGGAGGGGGAGGAGCGCCCGGTGCTGTACATCAGTAGGAAGCTCTCCTTAAGGGAAACGAAGTACAGCACCGTAGAGAAGGAGTGTCTGGCCATCAAGTGGGCGGTCCTCACCCTCCGATATTACCTGCTGGGGCGGGCCTTCACTCTCTGCTCAGATCACGCCCCACTCCAATGGCTCCACCGCATGAAGGATACTAACGCCCGGATCACCCGTTGGTATCTGGCTCTACAGCCCTTTAAATTCAAGGTGGTCCACAGACCGGGGGTGCAGATGGCTGTCGCGGACTTCCTTTCCAGAAATGGGGGGGGAGTGGTAGGCAGGCCGGATGGCGCCCCGGCCTGAGTTGGGCGGTGAGGGTATGTGGCAGCGGGGGTGTGGTCGAGCGTCCGTCCAGGGAGAGAAAGCGGTAAGGGCGCTTGCACCTGAGCCAAATTATGTCTAACACCTGTCTCTAATTCCAGTAAGCATGGGGAGAGCGGCATAAGAGCGGCCACAGAACCTACAGAGGAGGGAGAGAGAGTTCTACACGTACACGGCAGCCCAAAGTTGTTGTTTATGTTCATGTTTAGTTAGAATTGTGTGTGTCATAAAAGTGATTATTTTGAGAAGTGCTGTATGAGACTGTGGCCATTAAAGGAAGGAATTATCAGAACCCACGTCTCTGTAACTCTTTACAGTTAATAAACACATTTGTATATTATTATCTAACATTATATACAGGTGTTGTTCATTGTTAGTTATTGTTAACCAATGTGTTAACTAATGTTAATAATAAACTTGTTAAATGTTAATAAACACATTTCTATATTATTATCTAACATTATATACATGTGTTGTTCATTGTTAATTATTGTTAATGAATGTGTTAACTAATGTTAATAATAAACTTGTGAAATGTTAATAAACATTTGTATATTATTAACTAACATTATATACAGGTGTTGTTCATTGTTAGTTATTGTTAACCAATGCATTAACTAATGTTGATAATAAACTTATTAAATGTTAATAAACACATTTGTATATTATTAACTAACATTATATACAGGTGTTGTTCATTGTTATTGTTTACCAATGCATTAACTAATGTTAATAATAAACTTGTTAAATGTTAATAAACACATTTGTATATTATTAACTAACATTATACACATGTGTTGTTCATTGTTAGTTATTGTTAACCAATGTGTTAACTAATGTTAATAATAAACATGTTAAATGTTAATAAACACATTTGTATATTATTAACTAACATTATATACATGTGTTGTTCATTGTTAGTTATTGTTAACCAATGTGTTAACTAATGTTAATAATAAACATATTAAATGTTAATAAACACATTTGTATATTATTAACTAACATTATATACATGTGTTGTTCATTGTTAGATATTGTTAACCAATGTGTTAACTAATGTTAATAATAAACTTATTAAATGTTAATAAACACATTTGTCTATTATTAACTAACATTATATACAGGTGTTGTTCATTGTTAGTTATTGTTAACCAATGTGTTAACTAATGTTAATAATAAACTTATTAAATGTTAATAAACACATTTGTATATTATTATCTAACATTATATACAGGTGTTGTTCATTGTTAGTTATTGTTAACCAATGTGTTAACTAATGTTAATAATAAACTTATTAAATGTTAATAAACACATTTGTATATTATTATCTAACATTATATACAGGTGTTGTTCATTGTTAGTTATTGTTAATGAATGCGTTAACTAATGTTAATAATAAACTTGTTAAATGTTAATAAACACATTTGTATATTATTAACTAACATTATATACATGTGTTGTTCATTGTTAATTATTGTTAACCAATGTGTTAACTAATGTTAATAATAAACTTATTAAATGTTAATAAACACATTTGTATATTATTAACTAACATTATATACAGGTGTTGTTCATTGTTAATTATTGTTAATGAATGTGTTAACTAATGTTAATAATAAACTTGTTAAATGTTAATAAACACATTTGTATATTATTATCTAACATTATATACAGGTGTTGTCCATTGTTAGTTATTGTTAACCAATGTGTTAACTAATGTGTTAACTAATGTTGATGATAAACTTGTTAAATGTTAATAAACACATTTGTATATTATTATCTAACATTATATACATGTGTTGTTCATTGTTAGTTATTGTTAACCAATGTGTTAACTAATGTTAATAATAAACTTATTAAATGTTAATAAACACATTTGTATATTATTAACTAACATTATATACATGTGTTGTTCATTGTTAGTTATTGTTAACCAATGTGTTAACTAATGTTAATAATAAACTTATTAAATGTTAATAAACACATTTGTATATTATTAACTAACATTATATACAGGTGTTGTTCATTGTTAGTTATTGTTAACCAATGAGTTAACTAATGTTAATAATAAACTTATTAAATGTTAATAAACACATTTGTATATTATTATCTAACATTATATACAGGTGTTGTTCATTGTTAGTTATTGTTAACCAATGTGTTAACTAATGTTGATGATAAACTTGTTAAATGTTAATAAACACATTTGTATATTATTATCTAACATTATATACATGTGTTGTTTATTGTTAATCATTGTTAATGAATGTGTTAACTAATGTTAATAATAAACTTATTAAATGTTAATAAACACATTTGTATATTATTAACTAACATTATATACAGGTGTTGTTCATTGTTAGTTATTGTTAACCAATGTGTTAACTAATGTTAATAATAAACTTATTAAATGTTAATAAACACATTTGTATATTATTATCTAACATTATATACAGGTGTTGTTCATTGTTAGTTATTGTTAACCAATGTGTTAACTAATGTTAATAATAAACTTATTAAATGTTAATAAACACATTTGTATATTATTATCTAACATTATATACAGGTGTTGTTCATTGTTAGTTATTGTTAATGAATGTGTTAACTAATGTTAATAATAAACTTGTTAAATGTTAATAAACACATTTGTATATTATTATCTAACATTATATACAGGTGTTGTTCATTGTTAGTTATTGTTAACCAATGTGTTAACTAATGTGTTAACTAATGTTGATGATAAACTTGTTAAATGTTAATAAACACATTTGTATATTATTATCTAACATTATATACATGTGTTGTTCATTGTTAATTATTGTTAATGAATGTGTTAACTAATGTTAATAATAAACTTGTTAAATGTTAATAAACACATTTGTATATTATTATCTAACATTATATACAGGTGTTGTTAATTGTTAGTTATTGTTAATGAATGTGTTAACTAATGTTAATAATAAACTTATTAAATGTTAATAAACACATTTGTATATTATTAACTAACATTATATACAGGTGTTGTTCATTGTTAGTTATTGTTAACCAATGTGTTAACTAATGTTGATGATAAACTTGTTAAATGTTAATAAACACATTTGTATATTATTATCTAACATTATATACATGTGTTGTTCATTGTTAATTATTGTTAATGAATGTGTTAACTAATGTTAATAATAAACTTGTTAAATGTTAATAAACACATTTGTATATTATTATCTAACATTATATACAGGTGTTGTTCATTGTTAGTTATTGTTAATGAATGTGTTAACTAATGTTAATAATAAACTTGTTAAATGTTAATAAACACATTTGTATATTATTATCTAACATTATATACAGGTGTTGTTCATTGTTAGTTATTGTTAACCAATGTGTTAACTAATGTGTTAACTAATGTTGATGATAAACTTGTTAAATGTTAATAAACACATTTGTATATTATTATCTAACATTATATACATGTGTTGTTCATTGTTAATTATTGTTAATGAATGTGTTAACTAATGTTAATAATAAACTTGTTAAATGTTAATAAACACATTTGTATATTATTATCTAACATTATATACAGGTGTTGTTCATTGTTAGTTATTGTTAATGAATGTGCTAACTAATGTTAATAATAAACTTATTAAATGTTAATAAACACATTTGTATATTATTAACTAACATTATATACAGGTGTTGTTCATTGTTAGTTATTGTTAACCAATGTGTTAACTAATGTTGATGATAAACTTGTTAAATGTTAATAAACACATTTGTATATTATTATCTAACATTATATACATGTGTTGTTCATTGTTAATTATTGTTAATGAATGTGTTAACTAATGTTAATAATAAACTTGTTAAATGTTAATAAACACATTTGTATATTATTAACTAACATTATATACAGGTGTTGTTCATTGTTAGTTATTGTTAACCAATGTGTTAACTAATGTTGATGATAAACTTGTTAAATGTTAATAAACACATTTGTATATTATTATCTAACATTATATACATGTGTTGTTCATTGTTAATTATTGTTAATGAATGTGTTAACTAATGTTAATAATAAACTTGTTAAATGTTAATAAACACATTTGTATATTATTATCTAACATTATATACATGTGTTGTTCATTGTTAATTATTGTTAATGAATGTGTTAACTAATGTTAATAATAAACTTGTTAAATGTTAATAAACACATTTGTATATTATTAACTAACATTATATACAGGTGTTGTTCATTGTTAGTTATTGTTAACCAATGCGTTAACTAATGTTAATAATAAACTTGTTAAATGTTAATAAACACATTTGTATATTATTAACTAACATTATATACATGTGTTGTTCATTGTTAATTATTGTTAACCAATGTGTTAACTAATGTTAATAATAAACTTATTAAATGTTAATAAACACATTTGTATATTATTAACTAACATTATATACAGGTGTTGTTCATTGTTAATTATTGTTAATGAATGTGTTAACTAATGTTAATAATAAACTTGTTAAATGTTAATAAACACATTTGTATATTATTATCTAACATTATATACAGGTGTTGTCCATTGTTAGTTATTGTTAACCAATGTGTTAACTAATGTGTTAACTAATGTTGATGATAAACTTGTTAAATGTTAATAAACACATTTGTATATTATTATCTAACATTATATACATGTGTTGTTCATTGTTAGTTATTGTTAACCAATGTGTTAACTAATGTTAATAATAAACTTATTAAATGTTAATAAACACATTTGTATATTATTAACTAACATTATATACATGTGTTGTTCATTGTTAGTTATTGTTAACCAATGTGTTAACTAATGTTAATAATAAACTTATTAAATGTTAATAAACACATTTGTATATTATTATCTAACATTATATACAGGTGTTGTTCATTGTTAGTTATTGTTAATGAATGTGTTAACTAATGTTAATAATAAACTTATTAAATGTTAATAAACACATTTGTATATTATTAACTAACATTATATACATGTGTTGTTCATTGTTAGTTATTGTTAACCAATGTGTTAACTAATGTTAATAATAAACTTATTAAATGTTAATAAACACATTTGTCTATTATTAACTAACATTATATACAGGTGTTGTTCATTGTTAGTTATTGTTAACCAATGTGTTAACTAATGTTAATAATAAACTTATTAAATGTTAATAAACACATTTGTATATTATTATCTAACATTATATACAGGTGTTGTTCATTGTTAGTTATTGTTAACCAATGTGTTAACTAATGTTAATAATAAACTTATTAAATGTTAATAAACACATTTGTATATTATTATCTAACATTATATACAGGTGTTGTTCATTGTTAGTTATTGTTAATGAATGTGTTAACTAATGTTAATAATAAACTTGTTAAATGTTAATAAACACATTTGTATATTATTATCTAACATTATATACAGGTGTTGTTCATTGTTAGTTATTGTTAACCAATGTGTTAACTAATGTGTTAACTAATGTTGATGATAAACTTGTTAAATGTTAATAAACACATTTGTATATTATTATCTAACATTATATACATGTGTTGTTCATTGTTAATTATTGTTAATGAATGTGTTAACTAATGTTAATAATAAACTTGTTAAATGTTAATAAACACATTTGTATATTATTATCTAACATTATATACATGTGTTGTTCATTGTTAATTATTGTTAATGAATGTGTTAACTAATGTTAATAATAAACTTGTTAAATGTTAATAAACACATTTGTATATTATTATCTAACATTATATACAGTTGTTGTTCATTGTTAGTTATTGTTAACCAATGTGTTAACTAATGTTAATAATAAACTTATTAAATGTTAATAAACACATTTGTATATTATTATCTAACATTATATACAGGTGTTGTTCATTGTTAGTTATTGTTAATGAATGTGTTAACTAATGTTAATAATAAACTTGTTAAATGTTAATAAACACATTTGTATATTATTATCTAACATTATATACAGGTGTTGTTCATTGTTAGTTATTGTTAACCAATGTGTTAACTAATGTGTTAACTAATGTTAATAATAAACTTGTTAAATGTTAATAAACACATTTGTATATTATTATCTAACATTATATACATGTGTTGTTCATTGTTAATTATTGTTAATGAATGTGTTAACTAATGTTAATAATAAACTTGTTAAATGTTAATAAACACATTTGTATATTATTAACTAACATTATATACAGGTGTTGTTCATTGTTAGTTATTGTTAACCAATGCGTTAACTAATGTTAATAATAAACTTGTTAAATGTTAATAAACACATTTGTATATTATTAACTAACATTATATACATGTGTTGTTCATTGTTAATTATTGTTAACCAATGTGTTAACTAATGTTAATAATAAACTTATTAAATGTTAATAAACACATTTGTATATTATTAACTAACATTATATACAGGTGTTGTTCATTGTTAATTATTGTTAATGAATGTGTTAACTAATGTTAATAATAAACTTGTTAAATGTTAATAAACACATTTGTATATTATTATCTAACATTATATACAGGTGTTGTCCATTGTTAGTTATTGTTAACCAATGTGTTAACTAATGTGTTAACTAATGTTGATGATAAACTTGTTAAATGTTAATAAACACATTTGTATATTATTATCTAACATTATATACATGTGTTGTTCATTGTTAGTTATTGTTAACCAATGTGTTAACTAATGTTAATAATAAACTTATTAAATGTTAATAAACACATTTGTATATTATTAACTAACATTATATACATGTGTTGTTCATTGTTAGTTATTGTTAACCAATGTGTTAACTAATGTTAATAATAAACTTATTAAATGTTAATAAACACATTTGTCTATTATTAACTAACATTATATACAGGTGTTGTTCATTGTTAGTTATTGTTAACCAATGTGTTAACTAATGTTAATAATAAACTTATTAAATGTTAATAAACACATTTGTATATTATTATCTAACATTATATACAGGTGTTGTTCATTGTTAGTTATTGCTAACCAATGTGTTAACTAATGTTAATAATAAACTTATTAAATGTTAATAAACACATTTGTATATTATTATCTAACATTATATACAGGTGTTGTTTATTGTTAGTTATTGTTAATGAATGTGTTAACTAATGTTAATAATAAACTTGTTAAATGTTAATAAACACATTTGTATATTATTATCTAACATTATATACAGGTGTTGTTCATTGTTAGTTATTGTTAACCAATGTGTTAACTAATGTGTTAACTAATGTTGATGATAAACTTGTTAAATGTTAATAAACACATTTGTATATTATTATCTAACATTATATACATGTGTTGTTCATTGTTAATTATTGTTAATGAATGTGTTAACTAATGTTGATGATAAACTTGTTAAATGTTAATAAACACATTTGTATATTATTATCTAACATTATATACATGTGTTGTTCATTGTTAATTATTGTTAATGAATGTGTTAACTAATGTTAATAATAAACTTGTTAAATGTTAATAAACACATTTGTATATTATTATCTAACATTATATACATGTGTTGTTCATTGTTAATTATTGTTAATGAATGTGTTAACTAATGTTAATAATAAACTTGTTAAATGTTAATAAACACATTTGTATATTATTATCTAACATTATATACAGGTGTTGTTCATTGTTAGTTATTGTTAACCAATGTGTTAACTAATGTTGATGATAAACTTGTTAAATGTTAATAAACACATTTGTATATTATTATCTAACATTATATACATGTGTTGTTCATTGTTAATTATTGTTAATGAATGTGTTAACTAATGTTAATAATAAACTTGTTAAATGTTAATAAACACATTTGTATATTATTATCTAACATTATATACATGTGTTGTTCATTGTTAATTATTGTTAATGAATGTGTTAACTAATGTTAATAATAAACTTGTTAAATGTTAATAAACACATTTGTATATTATTAACTAACATTATATACAGGTGTTGTTCATTGTTAGTTATTGTTAACCAATGCGTTAACTAATGTTAATAATAAACTTGTTAAATGTTAATAAACACATTTGTATATTATTATCTAACATTATATACATGTGTTGTTCATTGTTAGTTATTGTTAATGAATGTGTTAACTAATGTTAATAATAAACTTGTTAAATGTTAATAAACACATTTGTATATTATTAACTAACATTATATACATGTGTTGTTCATTGTTAATTATTGTTAACCAATGTGTTAACTAATGTTAATAATAAACTTATTAAATGTTAATAAACACATTTGTATATTATTAACTAACATTATATACAGGTGTTGTTCATTGTTAATTATTGTTAATGAATGTGTTAACTAATGTTAATAATAAACTTGTTAAATGTTAATAAACACATTTGTATATTATTATCTAACATTATATACAGGTGTTGTCCATTGTTAGTTATTGTTAACCAATGTGTTAACTAATGTGTTAACTAATGTTGATGATAAACTTGTTAAATGTTAATAAACACATTTGTATATTATTATCTAACATTATATACATGTGTTGTTCATTGTTAGTTATTGTTAACCAATGTGTTAACTAATGTTAATAATAAACTTATTAAATGTTAATAAACACATTTGTATATTATTAACTAACATTATATACATGTGTTGTTCATTGTTAGTTATTGTTAACCAATGTGTTAACTAATGTTAATAATAAACTTATTAAATGTTAATAAACACATTTGTCTATTATTAACTAACATTATATACAGGTGTTGTTCATTGTTAGTTATTGTTAACCAATGTGTTAACTAATGTTAATAATAAACTTATTAAATGTTAATAAACACATTTGTATATTATTATCTAACATTATATACAGGTGTTGTTCATTGTTAGTTATTGTTAACCAATGTGTTAACTAATGTTAATAATAAACTTATTAAATGTTAATAAACACATTTGTATATTATTATCTAACATTATATACATGTGTTGTTCATTGTTAATTATTGTTAATGAATGTGTTAACTAATGTTGATGATAAACTTGTTAAATGTTAATAAACACATTTGTATATTATTATCTAACATTATATACAGGTGTTGTTCATTGTTAGTTATTGTTAATGAATGTGTTAACTAATGTTAATAATAAACTTGTTAAATGTTAATAAACACATTTGTATATTATTATCTAACATTATATACAGGTGTTGTTCATTGTTAGTTATTGTTAACCAATGTGTTAACTAATGTGTTAACTAATGTTGATGATAAACTTGTTAAATGTTAATAAACACATTTGTATATTATTATCTAACATTATATACATGTGTTGTTCATTGTTAATTATTGTTAATGAATGTGTTAACTAATGTTAATAATAAACTTGTTAAATGTTAATAAACACATTTGTATATTATTATCTAACATTATATACATGTGTTGTTCATTGTTAATTATTGTTAATGAATGTGTTAACTAATGTTAATAATAAACTTGTTAAATGTTAATAAACACATTTGTATATTATTATCTAACATTATATACAGGTGTTGTTCATTGTTAGTTATTGTTAACCAATGTGTTAACTAATGTTAATAATAAACTTATTAAATGTTAATAAACACATTTGTATATTATTATCTAACATTATATACAGGTGTTGTTCATTGTTAGTTATTGTTAATGAATGTGTTAACTAATGTTAATAATAAACTTATTAAATGTTAATAAACACATTTGTATATTATTAACTAACATTATATACATGTGTTGTTCATTAGGTTGGCTTGAGAAAGCCAACTTACTGAAATCCTATTTAAACTTATTATTATTAGGTTGGCTTGAGAAAGCCAACTTACTGAAATCCTATTTAAACTTATTATTATTATTATTATTATTCTGAGACTAAATTTCTAAATGTAACTCCTCCTAGAGCTTTTAAGCTACATGCACCAAACTCGGCACAGACCTTCAGACTAATCCCGAATAGTGTGCTATATCTTTTCTAACTGATCGGACTTACGGTTTTCCTAAAAATGACGATCAAAACTCGGAAAAACTCCCATTGATTAACATTGCGGAATGTTCAGAAATTTAAATCCCAACTGACGTTTTCACACACACAGACGAAAAAGGGCCTGTCAGCCCTGCGTCTCTCCTTCTCTCTCTCCCTCAGAGGATTTCTTTTATCAAGCAGCCAATAAGTAATGACCTAAAATCTTCATAGCCACAGTATAGTAGCTTCCAGGTTGACTTGATTCACTCAGTATGGAAAGGAGGCTTGATAAGTATCACCCTGGTAACTGCATAGCAACCAGACAGGGTTACCCTAGCAACCAAATAACAAATCACATATTTCTGCACCAGAAAATCATACAGACATCCTGTTTCACTTATTTCACTCAGGATGGAAAGTAGCCTTGATATATATCACTCTGGTAACTGCCTAGCAACCAGATGGGGTTACCCTAGCAACCAAGTAACAAATCACATATCTCTGCACCAGAAAATCATACAGACTTCCTGTTTCACTTATTTCACTCAGGATGGAAAGTAGCCTTGATATGTATCACTCTGGTAACTGCCTAGCAACCAGATGGGGTTACCCTAGCAACCAAGTAACAAATCACATATTTCTGCACCAGAAAATCGTAGTGACTTCCTGTTTCACTTATTTCACTCAAGATGGAAAGTAGCCTTGATATTTATCACTCTGGTAACTGCCTAGCAACCAGATGTGATTACCCTAGCAACCAAGTAACAAATCACATATCTCTGCAACAGAAAATCAGAGAGACTTCCGGGTTGACTTATTTCACTCAGGATGGAAAGTAGCCTTGATATGTATCACTCTGGTAACTGCCTAGCAACCAGATGTGATTACCCTAGCAACCAAGTAACAAATCACATATCTCTGCAACAGAAAATCAAAGAGACTTCCGGGTTGACTTATTTCACTCAGGATGGAAAGCAGCCTTGATATGTATCACTCTGGTAACTGCCTAGCAACCAGATGTGATTACCCTAGCAACCAAGTAACAAATCACATATCTCTGCAACAGAAAATCATAGAGACTTCCGGGTTGACTTTATTCACTCAGGATGGAAAGTAGCCTTGATATGTATCACTCTGGTAACTGCCTAGCAACCAGACGGGGTTACCCTAGCAACCAAGTAACAAATCACATATCTCTGCACCAGAAAATCGTAGAGACTACCTGTTTCACTTATTTCACTCAGGATGGAAAGTAGCCTTGATATGTATCACTCTGGTAACTGCATAGCAACCAGACAGGGTTACCTTAGCAACCAAGTAACAAATCACATATCTTTGAACCAGAACATCGTAGAGACTTAGGGGTTGACATATTTCACACAGGATTGCAAGGAGCCTTATGAGTATCACTTTGGTAACTGCCTAGCAACCAGATGTGTTTACCCTAGCAACCAAGTAACAAATCACATATCTCTGCACCAGAAAATCATAGAGACTTCCTGTTTCACTTATTTCACTCAGGATGGAAAGTAGCCTTGATATGTATCCATCTGGTAACTGCCTAGCAACCAGATGCGGTTACCCTAGCAACCAAGTTACAAATCACATATCTTTGAACCAGAACATCGTAGAGACATAGGGGTTAACATATTTCACCCAGGATTGCAAGGAGCCTTATGAGTATCACCTTGGTAACTGCCTAGCAACCAGATGGGGTTACCCTAGCAACCAACTAACAAATCACATATCTCTGCACCAGAAAATCGTAGAGACTTCCTGTTTCACTTATTTCACTCAGGATGGAAAGTAGCCTTGATATGTATCACTCTGGAAACTGCCTAGCAACCAGATGTGATTACCCTAGCAACCAAGTAACAAATCACATATCTCTGCAACAGAAAATCAGAGAGACTTCCGGGTTGACTTATTTCACTCAGGATGGAAAGTAGCCTTGATATGTATCACTCTGGTAACTGCCTAGCAACCAGATGTGATTACCCTAGCAACCAAGTAACAAATCACATATCTCTGCAACAGAAAATCATAGAGACTTCCGGGTTGACTTTATTCACTCAGAATGGAAAGTAGCCTTGATATGTATCACTCTGGTAACTGCCTAGCAACCAGATGTGATTACCCTAGCAACCAAGTAACAAATCACATATCTCTGCAACAGAAAATCATAGAGACTTCCGGGTTGACTTTATTCACTCAGAATGGAAAGTAGCCTTGATATGTATCACTCTGGTAACTGCCTAGCAACCAGATGTGTTTACCCTAGCAACCAAGTAACAAGTCACATATCTCTGCACCAGGAAATCATAGAGACTTCCTGTTTCACTTATTTCACTCAGGATGGAAAGTAGCCTTGATATGTATCCCTCTGGTAACTGCCTAGCAACCAGATGCGGTTACCCTAGCAACCAAGTAACAAATAACATATCTTTGAACCAGAACATCGTAGAGACTTAGGGGTTGACATATTTCACACAGGATTGCAAGGAGCCTTATGAGTATCACCTTAGTAACTGCCTAGCAACCAGATGGGGTTACCCTAGCAACCAACTAACAAATCACATATCTCTGCACCAGAAAGTCGTAGAGAATTCCGGGATGACATAATTTATTCAGGATGGAAAGGAGGCTTGATAAGTATCACTCTGGTAACTGCCTAGCAATGACAAGGGCTTACCCTATCAACCAAGTAACAAATCACATAACTCTGCACCAGAAAATCGTAGAGACTTCCTGTTTCACTTATTTTACTCAAGATGGAAAGTAGACTTGATATATATCACTCTGGTAACTGCCTATCAACCAGATATGGTTACCCTAGCAACCAAGTAACAAATCACATATCTATGCAACAGAAAATCATAGAGACTTCCGGGTTGACTTTATTCACTCAGAATGAAAAGGAGGCTTGATAAGGATCACCCTGGAAACTGCCTAGCAACCAGATTGGGTTACCCTAGCAACCAAGTAAAAAATGATATATCTATCTGTCTATCTGTCTATCTATCTATCTATCTATCTATCTATCTTTCTGATGGTCAATATCTATCTATCTATCTATCTATCTATCTATCTATCTATCTATCTATCTATCTGAGGGTCAATATCTATCTATCTATCTATCTAACTATCTGCGGGTCATACTCTATCTATCTATATCTCAGGGTCAATGACTATCTGTCTATCTATATATCTGACGGTCAATATCTATCTATCTATCTAAGAGTCAATGACTATCTATCTATCTATCTATCTATCTATCTATCTATCTATCTGAGGGTCAATATCTATCTATCTATCTATCTAACTATCTGCGGGTCAATAACTATCTATCTATCTATCTATCTGTGGTTCATACTCTATCTATCTATATCTCAGGGTCAATGACTATCTATCTATCTATATATCTGACGTTCAATATCTATCTATCTATCTATCTAAGGGTCAATGACTATCAATCTATCTTTCTATCTTTCTATCTTTCTATCTATCTATCTATCTATCTGAGGGTCAATATCTATCTATCTATATGAGGATCAATATCTATCTATCTATCTATCTATCTATCTATCTAATGGTCAATATCTATCTATCTATCTATCTATCTATCTATCTATCTATCTATCTATCTATCTGATGGTCAATAACTATCTATCTATCTATCTATCTATCTGATGGTCAATAACTATCTATCTATCTATCTATCTATCTATTTATCTATCTGAGGGTCAATATCTATCTATCTATCTATCTATCTATCATCTATCTATGGGTCATACTCTATCTATCTATCTATCTATCTGAGGGTCAATATCTATCTATCTATCTATCTATCTATCTATCTATCTATCTATCTATCTATCTATCTATCTATCTATCTATCTAATCTATTTGATAGACTGAATGGTTTTATAATCTCTAAACTTTGAACTTTGAAAACTACTACTTATAATTACATCAAACTAGAAACCGTAAATCTTCAAACTTTTACAACTACTTCAAACTTTATGCTAGGCTTTCTCAAGCCAACCTAAAGTTTGTACTCAAACTTTTTAATCTAGTTATTATTATTATTCTGAGACTAAATTTCTAAATCTAACTCCTCCTAGAGCTTTTAAGCTACATGCACCAAACTCTGCACAGACCTTCAGACTAATCCCGAATAGTGTGCTATATCTTTTCTAAGCGATCGGGGGTACGGTGTTTGCCCCAGGGGCAAAAAATTGGGCAAAAAATCCCATTGACTTAACATTGAGCCGAACTTTGACGAGTCATAGCTCAGAGCGAGGATTTCACAGAGACGTGTGATTTACGAGATTTGAAGAGGCTGACAGGCTCTGTGAGAACATACCTCACAATGGGGTAAAAGTTTTACCCCTGGGGGGCAGGAGCTGCCCAAAATTGCCCCAATGTAAGTCAATGGAATTTTTTGAAAATTTTTTTGGTCGCAGACCCACAAATGAGGCGTCAAATCGTGCGGATTATTTGGGAATGGTGTTCTGTGACTTTTACAAGCGATCGGGGGTACGGTATTTGCCCCAGGGGCAAAAAATTGGGCAAAAAATCCCATTGACTTAACATTGCGCCGAACTTTGACGAGTCATAGCTCAGAGCGAGGATTTCACAGAGACGTGTGATTTACCACATTTGAAGAGGCTGACAGGCGCTGTGAGAACATACCTCACAATGGGGTAAAAGTTGCACCCCTTGGGGGCAGGAGCTGCCCAAATTTGCCCCAATGTTAAGTCTATGGTAGATATTGTATTGAACATAACTCTGGATAACAGTGTCTTAGAGACAAGGGGGCGGGCTCATTTTACTCAGACGACCAATCAGTCTCTCAGGATCATTGTGAAGCTATCAAGCCATGCCCTAGCAACCATTTACAGCACCTTAGCAACAAGTCCCATAGAATTCCATTGAAAGAGATCAAAGGGATTTCTCCGGACTGAATTATCATAGAAACACGAGGGTGGTCTCGTTTGACTTGGGACAGTAAAACAGCCAATCATGAATCCCCTCAACACTTCCTAGCCCCTCCCTAGCAACCATTTTCGAGCACCTTAGCAACCAAAATCCAAAGAGAAATATCTTCCATTCTGAATGTCACAGAGGCATGGGAGTTGGTTTATATCATTCATACTGACAAGCAGCCTTCGGAGATTCATCATTGGCAGCTGCCAAGCCACTCCCTAGCAACAATTTAGAGCACCCTAGCAACCACATTTATTGATTTCAATTACAGTAAGATATCTTCAGATCAGAATGTCCTAGAGACATGATAGTTGCTTTGTTTTAATTGGGTGAGTAATCAGTCTTCAGCTTTCATCATGTGAACTACTTAGCCACGCCCTAGCAACCATTTAAAGCACCCTAGCAACAAAGAACCATTGACAACCATTCAAAATCACTAAGATGTGTATCTTAGGATCAGAATGACGTAGAGACTTCCGGGTTGACTTATTTCACTCAGGATGGCATGGAGCATTGTTCCCTGTCACCTTGATAACTGCCTAGCAACCAGATGGGGTTACCCTAGCAACCAAGAAACAAATCAAAAATCTCTGCACAAGAAAATCACAGAGACTTCCGGGTTGACTTATTTCACTCAGGATGGCAAGGAGCATTGTTGGCTGTCACCTTGGTAACTGCCTAGCAACCAGATGGGGTTACCCTAGCAACCAAAAACAAATCACATATCTCTGCACAAGAAAATCACAGAGACTTCCGGTTTGACTTATTTCACTCAGGATTGCAAGGAGCATTGTTGGCTGTCACCTTGGTAACTGCCTAGCGACCAGATGGGGTTACCCTAGCAACCAAGAAACAAATCACATATCTCTGTACTAGAAAATCACAGAGACTTCCGGGTTGACTTATTTCACTTAGGATGGCAAGGAGCACTGTTGGCTGTCACCTTGGTAACTGCCTAGCAACCAGATGGGGTTACCCTAGCAACCAAGTAACAAATCACATATCTTTGCACCAGAAAATCGTAGAGACTTCCTGTTTCACTTATTTCACTCAGGATGGAAAGGAGGCTTGATATGTATCACTCTGGTAACTGCCTAGCAACCAGATGTGGTTACCCTAGCAACCAAGTAACAAATCACATATCTTTGAACCAGAACATCGTAGAGACTTAGGGGTTGACATATTTCACACAGGATGGAAAGTAGCCTTGATATGCATCACCCTGGTAACTGCATAGCAACCAGACAGGGTTACCCTAGCAACCAAATAACAAATCACATATCTCTGCACCAGAAATTCATACAGACTTCCGGGTTGACTTAATTCACTCAGGATGGAAAGGAGGCTTGACAAGTTATCACCCTGGTAACTGCATAGCAACCAGACAGGGTTACCCTAGCAACCAAATAACAAATCACATATCTCTGCACCAGAAATTCATACAGACTTCCGGGTTGACTTTATTCACTCAGGATGGAAAGGAGGCTTGATATGTATCACCCTGGTTACTGCATAGCAATCAGATATGGTTACCCTAGCAACCAAGTAACAAATCACATATCTTTGAACCAGAACATCGTAGAGACTTAGGGGTTGACATATTTCACTCAGGATTGCAAGGAGCCTTATGAGTATCACTTTGGTAACTGCCTAGC
>JAVLUX010000003.1:59568333-59690833 GCA_032164185.1 Moxostoma hubbsi
TGGAAATCCCCTGCTCAGTTTCAACAATGCTGCAATAACACCACAAACATTCAGTCAATGTTTGCAGTCAACATGGGATTGCATCATATCCTGCAACATCTGGAGAGACCAGGGACATATGCAAGGATCCTTTTTGTGGACTTCAGTTCAGCTTTCAACACCATGATCCCAGCAATACTCCAGACTAAACTTCACCAGCTCTCTGTTTCCACATCTATCTTCCAGCACCTGTACCATCAGCACTGGTGCCCCCCAGAGATGTGTGCTCTCCCCACTACTCTCTCCCTCTACACCAATGACTGCACCGCCAAGGACCTCTCTGTCAAACTCCTGATGTTTGCAGACCACACTACTGTCATGGGCCTCATCCAGGATGACGATGAGTCTATACACAGGAACAGATTTTTCCCTCAGGCTTTCCATCCAACCCGATATCACGCCGAGGCGTGAAATAGACACGCCGGTCCACTCGCGGATGTGTGTCGGTGTCACGCTTTGCCTCCTCCAGGCGTGTACATGACACGCGCGCGTCTACGTAGAATACCGGCAGGGGGCGATCGTTTCCTCAACGCCAACAACTCTCCGCGCACCAAAGAGGAAGCGATACCGTTGTCGTCGCGTTGCACGTTCGTGCGGGCGGGATGCCGGCCAATTTCGCCGGTTACTTTCACTTGTGACCATATGTGACAAATAAAGGTTCATTATAGTGCTGCTTTCATGAAGAAATCCTAACGTTGCTGTAGCCTAACGTTGTTATATGTGTGTGTGTGTGTGTGTGTGTGGGCTGTCGAGTATCTTGTGCTGATGTAAATAAATAAATAAATAAATAAATAAATATATATATATTTATTTAAAAAGTGTATTTATATACAAAAATATATATCCTGCTAACCGGAACTGGAGAACGCGATATATCGCTTCCTCTTTGGTGCGCGGAGAGTTGTTGGCGTTGAGGAAACGATCGCCCCCTGCCGGTATTCTACGTAGACGCGCGCGTGTCATGTACACGCCTAGAGGAGGCAAAGCGTGAAATAGACACGCATCCGCGAGTGGACCGGCGTGTCTATTTCACGCCTCGGCGTGATACCGGGTTGTTCCATCTCATGAACAGTTAAAATTGCCCCATTGAGCAACAAATATGTGCAATACACAGCTTAGTCTTTTCTATATTTATCAAACACATCTATCTCTTCTCTTCTGCCATTTCTGTCATTTCATTCCTCAGAAAAATAATAAAAAAGTGCACTGTACATAACAGATTTGTATTAGAATTGCACTATGTATGTGTATGTGTGTATCTATGTATGTGTATGTGTGTATCTATGTATGTGTATGTACGCATGTGTATAATTATATTTTATATATTTTTGCTGTTTTGAATTGTTGTGCTCTGGAAGCTTCTGTCACCGGGACAAATTCCTTGTATGTTTATGCATACTTGGCAATAAAGATGACTCTGATTAAAAAATGATTCATGTAGTCCAACTCAAATAGATAAAGACAACTTCTATTTTACACATGCAAAAGGATTGAACGCTATCAATGTGTCACAAAAATGTGTTTCATTATCTCAACGAGCAGCATTTTTTTTTCAGTGAATAATAAAGTCATAGAGGTGTGAAACATGAAACCCAACACTGAAGCAATGTGATGACATTTAATACATCATCAAGTACAGTTCAGAACAGTCAAATCAAGTGTAAATCAAAGAAATGTAAATATGAGTGTTATTAAAACATGTTTGTGGTCTAAATTAAAAAACAGATTTTGTTTGGTTTAATTTAAGTCATATATCTAAAACAACTGTATCCCTATTTTTCAGCCTTTTGATGATATTCAACATAAATCTTGATATTTTTGTATTTGTTTTGAATATCTTACAACCTGTTTTTTACTAAATAAACAGAAGAATATTTTTAGCATTTCAACATAACACATAAAACATAATAATATTTTGTTTCTATACACTAGCAGATCAAAGCACACTTTTTATTTGATTTTTTTTTTAAACATTTGATACAATACAAACTTACAAAATCAAACTGACCTGATAACAGCACAACGAGCAAATCACTCCTCATGATGAGACAAATAAAATACTCTTAACAGAGACAAGAAATGTTTTTCTGTTGCATTACAATGTGTTGCGCTCTATAAGTGAGAGTGACACGTATAAGATGACACATATCTGCATATTTTACATTGCAAATAAGAATCAAAGAGTGTGAGCGAAGGTGAGAGAGAAGAAAGAAATGTTTGTGGAAACATTTTTATTTTACACTGAGGCATTTATGGTGTTAAAATCAGTTCTCATAACCATCAGTGTTAGTTCTCAATACACTGATTTGTGCTTTATGATGGTTTGAAACTGTACTCTGAATCAATGTGTGAATAATCTGGAATAATTACTCATTTCACATAAATCACACATTACAACTGAAACAGAATATTAATAGTTCATGACATTTCTATTTTAATCTTTGTGTTCCAATCCACTTAATGACCTATTGAGATAGAACCAATGAAAGAGGATCATGTGTTTGATTTGAGTTAAAATACTCTTTTTATTTAATACTTTTAATAAATAATGATGATGATGATAATAATAATATACATTAAAAAAAATTCTGATAAATAATGTTCATCACAATGTATTTTCCTTCTTTTTTTTATTCATGCACAAAAAGGGTGGATCCTTATTTTGAATTTATCTTCTTAACAAATGAGTTTAAAGCAAAACCTTATTTCCCCTTTAGTGATTGATAGACAGAATCAACAAGCCATGTCTGACATTTAATGATCCGTGTTGTTTTCTCTGCCATGCTTAAAGTTTTGTTGTCAGATCACCCAACAACATCATGCTATGTTACTGAGCCTAACCATTTTTTTTTCAATACAAAGAACATTCATGAATAATTCATTGACATAAAAAAATAATAGCAAATAATACTAATTCTATTAAATCGATAGAACTCAATATACCTTATTCAGAGTAGCGCATTATATATTTTGTAGCAATGAAAACATCAAATAAAACAAAGAAATATATATATAAGATTTTTATGGATTGCAAAATTATGATGTAGAGAAGCAGAGACCAGCTCAATGCAAATGTATATGAATACAGTACAAGGTGAAAATGAAGAAGTATAAACACTGAAGATGCATTGTACAGAATTAAATATACATATGTAAAGATATATATATATATATGGCCAGTGACCATAACAGTGCAAGTGGCATAAAGACGTGGACATTATTTGCAAAGAAATGTGCAAGGGAATGTGCACAAAAAATAGTTCAGTAGGCTCACAGTTGAGGGAAAGAAACTGTTCCTGAGTCTACTGGTGTGATAGTGAAGACTTCTATAGCGTCTCCCAGATTGGAGAGGGTAAACATCTAGGTTACGGAAGTAACCTCCAGGGAACGAGACGTTGTGTCGAAGAAGCGACACTAGGGGTCTCTCTTGAGTGCCGAATATACCTCTGATCTATGAAAAAAGGCCAATGAGAAGTTGGCTGACAGAATTTGCATACCCCGCCCCCGGACATACGGGTACAAAGGCAGGGAAATACGTCTGTTTCATTCAGGATTTTTCTTAGGAGCCGGAAATGGCCCGGCCACAACAGTGGCTTGGCTCAGCGACGTGGCCGGGAGGACACAACGTCTCGTTCCCTCATCAGGAAATGGAGGTTACATCCATAAACTAGACGTTCCCTGTCTGACGCTCACGTCGACGTTGTGTCTGACCTGTGGAGCACCTATTCCAGTAGAGGGTAGATCTGAGTACCCGCAGTGGATTGGGTCGGCGAATTACTCAGCTGAAATGTGGACCCAGAGGGCTAGGGAGGAGTCATCCTGGGAGCTGAGTGAGTGTGATCACCTGGGAGAAAAAGCGCACGGTTTTACCTCAACCGAGGGAAAGGGCGCTAGGTGCAAGCGATCCACCCGGTCAGTCCGTCAGCGTGTTACCAAGTTCTACTGGCTAGGACTTGAGAAAACACGGGACGAAACTGACTCTACCCTGAGATTGTAAAATCTCGCAAAGGTATTAGGTGTTGCCCAACCCGCTGCTCTGCAAATGTCTGCAAGGGAGGTGCCTCTGGCCAGTGCCCATGAGGACGCAACACTCCTTGTTGAGTATGCTCGGATCTGCGGGGTGTGGGGGATGGGGTCATGGCCTGGGTGCGATAAGCCAATGAAATGGCATCCACCACCCAGTGGAAAAGCCTCTGTTTGGAGACAGAAGGGGGGGCCTGGCAAACTGAATTGTATAACCGAGTCGGATGGTCCTGGCCAGCCAGCGTGACAGGTTGGGAAGTGAAAGCCACGCATCCAAGCTCAATGCTAGGGGCACTAATGGGACGATTATTTTTATGTACCCGGTGGGGCTTCGCGGGAGGGCGAAGCAGGTAGTAAGGCGGCAGGGGGCAGGTTAGTGACTGAGGAGGAGGTCCGGTTGAGGCATCCTCTAGACTCGTCAGAACAGTCATGGGGCTGCAGGCGGGGCATCCGCGTCCAGCATGCCGGGACTGTTGAGGTGTGGCAGCAGAGTGCCATGAGAACGGCATTTGAGGGCCAGGTGGCCCAGAGACATGTGTCTCTGGGTCACCTGGTGGTGGTGGCGTAGTTGCTGGAGCACAGGGCTGCTAATCAGAAGGTCGCTGATTCGAACCCCATGGCCACCACCATTGTCCCTGTAATAAGGGCTCTGTAAGTCGCTTTGGATAAAAGCGTCTGCCAAATGCATAAATGTAAATGTCTTTCAATGTGGGAAATGAAATCAATTCAAACAAGGAGTCTGCTTACCATCTCCGGAGCAAAAATCTTGGTCTCTGGGTTGATCATCAGGAGCACCTGGGAGCCTTCCGTGTCCTCGAGGGGGTCCGTGAGACGGGGGGCGTCCGCTTCCTGCGGGGCGCTCGATGCCGGGGCTGAGTGCTGGGTCCAGGTTGAGGCGGAGCTGCGCATTTCTTAGACGCAGGAGGATGCCCTCGGTGAACAGATGGGGCATGGCCCGTGGCGGAAGGTTTGCGGCAGGGCAGGATGTGTGAGATGGCCTCCATCTGCTTTTTCACCGTGGAGAACTGCTGGGCGAAGCTAGTTTTGCTCAAACACAATATCCAATATTAGAATATTGGCGTTATTGTAGAGAGGTTTCAACTAGGTCGTGTGGAAGGACAACTCAAATCATAAGGGAAACACAGTTTTCACAACATTTACCATGCTTTTACTACATTTTATGTATAACAAAAAGTTAATTATTGTAATATAATTGCAATTACATCATATCACTACTGTACTTCTTCATCCACATTCTCTACCACTACTTCATCCAACGGCTCTTTTAAGAGCCATCTTTTGCATAAGCAGCAATGGCACCTGGGGCCATAACCCGCCAGTGCAGTGGTTGCAACAAAGAGATTGATGCAAAACGTGCAAAAACTGTGGTATTAAAGTTATACAGAAGAAGTTGAAGGCCCAAAAAGTTGCATTTGATGACCAGTGGGCCACCAAATAAAAAATTAAATAAATTATTAAATTATTAATTCTGTTGACTTGCTTGTAAGTGTCATTCAATATATTTTTTACTGTTATTATCAAATTAACAATATTATTGTAGGAACAGTAACCCTGCACTCATGATTCATAAATGTAGAGCTGTTCATGTGATCTTTTGTATCTGCTGCTACTTATCAATCAGTCCTACTGTGTAAGGCAAAAGCAATCAACTATATTGTTATTTAAAGAATATGTATCATTACTTTAATGAAGCATATTTGAACTTTGACAGAAATTAAATACAGTAGAGGGTGGCTATGTACCATTTTTTCCCCTCTCTTCTCAGCTTCGTAAGTTGGTCTCCCCAATGATCTTTATAACTATGCAGAGAGGCGAGCACCGCTCGACGAGAGTTTTTGTGAAAAACCTGTACATGCAGACCCATCCCTCAGTACCAGTCAGCAGCGACTGTATGAGGCTGTTTTGTGCATTTGTATCTACCAAGTGAAAAGTTCCTCTTTTTGTAAGAACTACTCATGGGGTGGATGATATGAACATAATGCTGATGTTCAATTACAGGGAAGACACTTTTTTTAGCATTTAAAAATGATGTTTAAAATATAAAACAGATCAAATATTATGATTTGTTTTAAAATAATCTTTCATTATTTTTTTCAGAAGTTTTTGATCTTATGTTCATGTCATTCACCCCATGAGTAGTTCTTACAAAAGGAGGAACTTTTCACTTGGTAGATACAAAAGTACAAATAAATACCTCTGACAACAGAAAGGGTGAGTAAATGATGACTGAATTAAATTTTTTGGGTGAACTATCCCTTAAAATCTCTTCCTCTCATCTTCTGTCTCTCTCTTTTTCTCCTGTTCATTTGTCACTTTGCTCTCCCCCTTTTCTTGTTTCATCTCTCCTCTTCTATCCTTTCCCCTTCTGTCTCTCTCCATTCCTTTTGTGTCCTCTTGTCCTGTTCTTTCCTTTCCAGTCCTGGAAATTTGCTGTGAAGTCATAAAGAATTGTGGAGAAGTTTGGGAATTTAATTAATACATGTGAGTATCCTTAGCAAACTGTGTTGTACAATATGTGGACTATTTTCCAGACGACTGAGCCAACAGAAGTTAGGTGCCTTTGTCTATGGGGACTGCCGGTTATTTTGGGGGATGTTCCTTCTGCAAGACCTGCTCCGTAAGTAATTCATTTGTTGTAAATTTTGCAGTACATAGTTATTCTTATTTATTTAGTTTTTATTTTATTTACATACATTTATTACACATTTATTTTCATTTTACATTTACGCATTTGACAGACGCTTCTATCCAAAGCGACTTACAGTGCACTTATTACAGGGACAATCCCCCCGGAGCAACCTGGAGTTAAGTGTCTTACTCAAGGACACAATGGTGGTGACTTATGTGCTTTACCCCACTACGCCACCACCACTCTATGGCTTTTATAAGCCATTAGTGAAGACTCTCTGCTACTAGTTTAATTTAAGAGTAAATATTACTCTTTAATTAGAGTAATTTAATCAGCAGCTTCCCAGCCTGATAGAACAAGGGAGGGATGTGACAGGGCGGAGGGCGGGTCGTGATGCTACACACCCAGCCCATAATCAGGCTAATCAAGCCTCAGAGAGGGATAAAGGTTGACTGGAGACAGCAGTGTGGGAGAGAGAGAGATTTACGGACAGCTGACCGACACCTTTGTGTGTTTGTCTTTTGTTTAAGTTCTTCATTAACCTGTTGATACTCGCCCCCTTTTTGAGCACTAAGCATGAAAATGACATACCTGAACTTAAAGAGTTGTATTTACGGGACCCTTTGGAGTATGGACATAAGGTTGTAGTATCTTTTGAAAGAAGACTCTTTGGGCTTTATTTTACAAGTTTCACCATTAATATATGTTGTTATTTATTAAAGTTAGAGAAACTGAAGTTTACCGTAATGGAAATATTTTGTGCAGAACATGTTTTTATAATCTAAAAAAACAATAATAAAAGTGCCAAGACAACCCAGAAATACAATGTTCTCAAAGTATGTTTCAAAATTGAAGATGATCGAACACAAAATGAGGTTCCTGCAGGTTTTTTCTCTGTAAAATTGCTGGAACCGTACAGAGTAAATTAAGGAAAAAGTGAAGCGCTGTGAATATGGATGCACAGTATATAAAATAATTAAATGCAACCAAGTTTGTACATTTGCTTAAAGCGTGAACATATTCGAGATATTTACAGTTTAACATGATTAAACCCGTCTGATGGTAAAGATTGTGCTTCCTATGTCTGATGCTCACATACAGTGTCTCAATCTTCCTCTTTAGCACCTGATGATTTCCTGCGTTCTCCACAGTTGTTGCTAAATTATTCAAGGGATATGACTTTACAGTTCAAGTTCATTAAAACTTACATCTATGACTACATCAGAGGTACAATGATCAAGTATAGAATCAAGTCAATACATTTCAACTCACAAGCAGAACAAATAATGAAAAATGTCTAGGTTACGGATGTAACCTCCGTTCCCTGATGGAGGGAACGAGACGTTGTGTTGAAGAAGTGACACTAGGGGTCTCTTTTGAGCGCCTTTTGCATCATTGATCTATGAGAAAAGGCCAATGAGAAATTGGCAGACAGAATTTGCATGTCCCGCCCCCAGACATACGGTATAAATATATAAAAATATAATTTTCCTGTAAAATGATCTAAACATTCTTGAAACGTGATTTATTTCTGTAATTGATTATATATATATACTGTATATTTAGAACTTTAGACATAAAACAAGAAAAACAAGTTTATTTTGCTTATCCCAATATAGGGCCCTCTGTATCGGTGAATACGGCCTGTCGGACAAAACTGAGGATTGATTCTATTTCTTTGAAATAGAGATTATGTAGAGATTTGTGGTGGAGCAGAACTGCCCCTTTAACGTTCCACCACCACCAACTAAAATGGCTGCTCATGAGATTACCAGGTGTCAACAATAATGGTAACGGGGAAGAGGTTGTTCATGGTAACGAGAGATTTGAGACTGGTTTGAGGTGAAGTTAAGGTGTGCAAGCTGTGTATGGAGAAAGAAAGTTTGTTTTTGTGTACTGTGATGTGGATTAGGACCGCGATCAGAGGAGAGAGGAAGAAGCTACAAAGGGACAAATCTGACAGTGCTTATCATCAGAGAGTGAGGGCTGGATTTTTTATAGCCATTGATTTGCACTTCTTGATTGAAAGTGGAGTGGCATGAGTTCAGAGGATCTTCAGTCACTGAAGAGCTCCATTGTCAAGGTGTGATGGTAAAATAAACGTCTATAGTTGAAGCGCCAGGGGATTCCTTGATTTTCTGACCTACCTTTATTCCTTTGTGTTGGACTCTCACTCTGCCCACAGTCACCAAACAGGTACATGCAAACTCTCCGTGAACCAGCATGCACCATCCACAAACTCTCTCTCTCTCTCTCTCTCTCACACACACACACACACACACACTTTAATAATTATTTTTGGGTGTTTTGTTCTGTTGTGATTTATGAATTTTTATTGCATGTAATTGGTGGCTTTTAGAGCTATCTGGGACAAGGTATTAATTTTGACTGGCCTAAACCTATCTAGCACCTGAATTCTGATTTACAATTTAGTATGGGGGCCGCCACCATTACAGATTGCATTCAGGTTATGATGTTATTACAACTATAGACCAGAAGAGGTCACTTGTTCTTCGGTTTGATTCCCGGCCCACATGACTCCACATGTCCAAGTGTCCTTGGGCAAGACACTGAACCCCAAGTTGCTCCCAATGGCAGGCTAGCACCTTACATGGCAGATGTGTGTGCCTGTCTGTCTGTCTGTCACAGTGTAAAGTTTTTTTTAGCCTTTTGATACTATTCAACATATATTTTGTGTTTGCTCTGAAATACCTTACACCCTGTTTTCTACTAAATGGACAGAATAATATTTTAGCATAACACATTAATGCAGTAATCGAATGTTTCTCTACACCAGCAGATCGTCAAAGAACACTTGGAGAATGTGTTTATTTTATAGAATTATACTTTTTTTGGTTCATGCAAAAAAAAGGGTGCATCCTTACAAATGAGTTTAAAGCGAAGCTCTCTTTTGCTTAGACAGAATAAATGAGCCATGTACAACATTTAATGATCTGTGTTTCTACTGGCGTGCTTTAGATTTGACCACAATCAAAACATGTTTATATGTTCTCTAATATTTTGCCTAATTACTGGAACACACCATTCAGTACCAAGAACTCGACAGAGTTTCCATGAATACTTCATAGACTAAATAAAATAAATAAAAAACACATGCAATACTAAAAAAGAGAAATGACAAACATTTACAGCTTAGCTGATTGGCTTATAAAATGTGCCATTAGACCTTATTCAGAGTAGTGCCAGGGAACACACTAACTGATAACATGTCGAATGCCCTGTAAATCACTCTGGATTAAAGCATCAGCCAAATGTGTAAATGTAGGCACGTGATATGGTGCCACATTGAGTCAAAGGGTTTTAGAGATTATAATATAATACTTGAAACGAGGAAATGATGCTAAGCAAATGAAGACCACAACATGCTTGTTTTGTGAAAGAGGTTGTTTACTCGGTGAACTATGCACAATACACAATCTACATACAGTATAACACTTTAGCAGATATACATAGTGGAATAGGAAGAAGACTGATTGCAATGGCATGAATTCAAGAAAACAGTTAGTACCTAAAGTCAGTTAAAAACACTATGTTGTTAACACTATGTTGTTAAAACAGTATGTTGTTTTTAATTATATTTTGAACAATTATCCATCAAGAAACCATATGTTAAGAATGTAATCAGGTATATTCACATTTCGGCCAATGGTACGCGAACACTTTTGTTCTGAATCAACTTGGTTTTGGCAGAATTTATGCAGACTGATGTCACATTTTTTTCTTTCATTTGCCTGGAATACAATACTTGTAATTGTACAGAGAGGAAAATATCTACTGCAGTATATTCATTGTTTTAAAGTCCAACTCTACATCTTTATCTCCATCATAAAATTGTAAAATAAGGTGGCACCACACACACAAGAATTCTGCAAAAACTGGCATAGTTCCAACAACTTCTACAGATTGTTTATTATAACAGACAAGGTCTGTAATTATAGATAGACTTTCAAACTGTTTAAATATGCTGGGATTAGTTTTACTTTGTTACTTCCTTTGACGATTCAGTTAAAGTCCTTGCCCCAGTGTGTGTATATATATATATATATATATATATATATATATATATATATACACACTGCATATATGATATGTGAAGAGAACAACATTGATCATCTCCTAACAAGGCCACATGTCAAGGTCTAGGTAGATTAGTTGAAAAGTGAACAATCAGTTCTTGTATTCAACGTGTAGAATGTAGAAGAAATGGGCAGGAGTCAAGACCTGAGCAGTGGTGAGTACCTACTGACAGTGGTCTGAGGAGGGACAAACCACAAACTGGCAACAGAGTGTTGGGTGCTCAAGGCACACCGATGTACGAGGACAATGAAGGATATCCCGTCCGGTCCAAACCAACAGAAGGTCTAATGTGGCACAAGTAACAGAGAATTTTAATGATGGTTATGGGAGGAATGTGTCACAACAGACAGTGCATCACAGCTTGTTGTGTATGGGGCTGCATAGCCACAGTCCAGTCAGAGTGCCCATGATGACCACTTTCCATCATCAGAAGTGCCTACAATGGCGCTACACTCTCATGACTTCCGGTGGCACTGCTCTGCTGGCGACGCGGACTCTTGCAAACCTTGCGTTTCTGTCTCACCCGTTATAATTGTTATTGTGTTTTTATGTTGAATTTTGGTTTTGATATGACCTACTGAAAGGTTTTTATTTTCTTAAATGTATATAGAACTCTATGGCGGCGCATAAACAGATTCTACTCTGGGTTGTGATCCTGGTGCTTGTGACGTTGGTTTGTCAAACATGTTCGACGACATCTGGAAATGGGAGACTACCTATAACATATGAACGTGATGCCCTCATGTTGCTTCGCTTTGAGAGCTGCTGAATCAGCAAAGAGCTGTAAGAGCCCAGCAAGACAAGAGACGCTCTAGAAGGAGAGGATGAAGAGGGGGTATTCGTCAGCATCTTCGACGTAGAGGTTACAGACCGCCCTTGCCGGCGATAATTCTGAGCAATGTGAGATCATTGAAAAACAAAATGGAGGAGCTACGCATCCACGCTAAGGTCTGCTTCGAGTACAGGGATTCGAGCCTGATGGTATTCACAGAGACCTGGCTACACCCAGATATGGCCAGCTCGCAATTTGAGGTGGATGGTTTCTCCTTGGTTCGTTCTGACCGAAAGCATCAGTGGGGGAGTGTGTGTCTTTCTTTATCTTTTAAAGTTTTATTGAGCATATATATCTTATACAGTTTTCAATCAACAATACAAGAGAGGCTCAAATATTTTTGTATTATTGTACATATAAACCAAAATATAAAACAAAAACAAACATAGTGGAAGTAGAATACAGTTTTGTAGCAGAAAGTACAATAAGAATTTATACAAATAAAGTGAAAGGAAATATGTATTTATACAGATACTGATTGTAATAAGTCTATAAAGGGTTGCCAAATCTTATAAAAACCTGAAAGATTATCCTTCAACAAATATCTAATTTTTTCCAAGTGTAAGGTATTGGACAGATCTCGAAGCCACATTTTGTCAGTGGGTATCGCTGGCCCTCTCCATGACATCAGAAGTAACTTTTTTGCAGCAATAAGAGAGTAGGAAATGAACCACTGCTGGGCTGAAGTCAAATTTCTAAAAAACTGTGATGTGCCAAGGATAATCAGCAATGGTTCCGGTGACAATGTAGTCTTAAATTTTTTTGACAGTACATTAAATACATCAGACCAGTAAGTGGCAACTTTAGGAAAAGTTGAAAAAAAAGCATGAAAAAGTGTTACATTGAGGGACTGACATTTATCACAGGTTGGTAAAGCGTTCGGGAAAATGCTGTGGATCTTTACTTTTGAAAAATGAAGCCTATGTATAATTTTGAACTGTATAAAACAATGTCTTGTATTATTGGAGCAGGAGTGTATGTATTCCAGAGATTCTTCCCAGATGTCATCAGGAATATGGATACCCATGTCCTTCTCCCAATTATCTTTATATTTGTTGGACGAGGGGGAAGACATTGTTTGTCGTTTGTTATATATATTAGAGATACATTTATCTTTATATGGGGTATTGTGAAACATTCATCTAGCATAGATTGTGGCTGTGTCTCGAAACCTGGCATACATTTTCAGATATAGTCTCTGACCTGCAGGTATCTAAAGAAATTATTGCTATGTAGTTTGAACTTTGTCTGTAGTTGTGTAAAGGAAGCAAATTTACCCTCAGTATACAGGTCACGAATACAACTGTGATGTAGAGGCTGAGGCAGTTAGATCCATTTGCAGAGGTTTATTATCACAGGTAATAGAAAAGAGGAAAGCTGACATAAACTCAAACTTGCATTAGAAGGAAACCCAGGCAGGCACACGTAGAATACTCAGGCTGGCTTTAGTTGAGGGGAGATCCAATAATCAAAGTGAGACACAGGCGAAGGTCAGGGCAGGCTGCGAAGGTGCGATAGTTCATTAAACAGTCCAGGTCAGAGATCGAAGGTCCAGAGAAACGTGCGACACAGACGAATAGGTAAATCAATACTTCACAGAGAACAAAAGAGTAAGCAGTCCATATAAAGGGAGGATAAGGAGCAACAGGTGAACATACTGATGACAGGGGAATGCAACAGGGCTGGCAAATGATGAGTGCAGAGAGGGAAGATGAAGTCCTAATGCTCAGGGGAAAGGGATCGAATGACACCAGAAGAAGGTGTTGTAGAGCGTTCTGTGACAGAGCCCCCCCCCCCTGCGAGCGGCTCCGGAAGCGAGGTCCTGGAATTCGACAAGGTCTTCCTCGGGGTCTGGGAGCAGGTCGATCAGGATGGTTACGGTGGAAGTCGGTAAGCAGCGAGGGATCCAGGATGTCCTGGGCCCTGACCCAAGAGCACTCCTCCGGTCCGTAGCCCTCCCAGTCGATAAGATATTGCAAAGACCCGCCGCGGCGTCTGGAATCCAGCACCTCTCGCACCCGGTAAGCCTCTGCGCCGCCGACCTCAATGGGGGGAGCCTGCACGGGTGTGCTCTCCTCCTGGACCTCCTCTCTACTGGGGATAACCGCGGGTCTGAAAAGAGACATATGAAAAGTGGGTGAGATTTTGTAATGAGCAGGGAGAGCCAATCGAAAAGATACGGGGGAGATTTGGCGCAGAATTTTAAATGGTCCGATGAACCGGGGGGATAGCTTCCTGCTTTGGAGCTTCAGACGCAAGTCTCGGGTGGAGAGCCACACCCACTGGCCGGGACGATACTGGGGGCCGCTACGCCTTCTCCGATCCGCATAATGCTGATAGTGGCGGATGGCACGCTGCAAATGGACATGAGCAGTATCCCAGGTGGTATCCCAGGTATCCACTGCTGGGAGGTCAGATGGTTCATGTCCATGGGAATAGGGGAGGCTGGAACCCCAAAACACATTGAAAGGGAGTCAATCCTGTGGCCGGTTTAAGCAGGGAGTTCTGAGCATACTCTGCCCAGACCAGAAAGCGGCTCCAGTCCTGCTGATTTTGGTGGCAATAAGTCCGCAGGAAACGAGTGAGGTCTTGGTTAAGCCATTCAACCTGCCCGTTGGCCTGAGGATGGTATCCCGAGGTGAGGCTGACGTTGATATTGAGCTTAAAGCAAAGTTCCCTCCAAACGCGAGAAGTAAACTGCGGACCTCGATCAGTGATAATGTCCTCGGGCAGACCGAAAAGACGGAACACTTGATTGAGGAGTGCCTCTGCGGTCTGGAGAGCTGTGGGGAGACCAGCCAAAGGGATGAAACGGCAGGACTTCGAGAAGCGATCGACCACTGAGAGGATTGTAGTAAACCCCTGAGACCGCGGCAGATCCGTGACAAAGTCTATGGCGATGTGGGACCAGGGACGTTGTGGTACTGGCAGAGGCTGTAAGAGGCCAGCAGGTTTCAGGTGAGATGATTTGACCGTGTTATAAGTGGTACATTGATGGACAAACTTTACGACGTCAGATCGAAGTGAAGACCACCAAAAGTGATTAGAGACCAACTGAGTGGTGGCTGCTATGCCCGGATGTCCAGCGCCAGGGGTGCAGTGAACCCATTGGAGTACTCGATTACGGAGCTTGAGGGGGACATACAGACGATCAGTAGGGCATTCACGTGGAACTGGGTGCCTTTGCTGAGACGCAGTGATCTCAGAGATTATGTCCCACTGTACGGGTGCAACAATGAGAGTGGAGGGCAGGATGGGTTCGGGTTTAGAAGGCTCGCAGAGGCTGTCGAATTGACGAGATAGGGCGTCTGCCTTTCCGTTCTTTGAGCCCGGCCGATAGGTGATTTTAAAATCAAATCTGGAAAAGAAGAGGGACCAACGAGCCTGGCGAGCATTCAGACGTTTGGCAGATCTGATGTACTCCAGATTTCTGTGGTCAGTGAGAACAGTGAAGGGCTGACGCGCGCCCTCTAACCAATGTCTCCACTCCTCAAAGGCTGCCTTCATAGCCAGGAGTTCCCGATCGCCCACATCATAATTGCGTTCAGCTGCATTGAGCTTACGTGAGTGGAAAGCACATGAATACATTTTAGCGGGACTACCGTGGCGTTGAGACAGGATCGCACCCACACCTGTGTTAGAGGCATCCACCTCTACTATGAATTCTCTCTCAGGATCTGGATGACGGAGAATGGGGGCTGTGGTGAATCTTGCTTTCAACCATTCAAACGCCGCACTGCACTCCGGGGACCAACCGAAACCTCTTCCTCCCCCCTGAAGAAGGGATGTGAGCGGAGCCACAATCATACTGAAATTTCGTATGAATATGCGGTAAAAATTGCCAAAGCCCAGAAAGCGCTGCAACTCCTTCACTGATGTGGGTTGAGGCCAGGCAACAACCGCCTGGACCTTGCGGTCATCCATAAGCACTCCCTCAGCACTGATGATGTAACCCAGAAAAGCGATTCGTGTCTGATGAAATTCGCATTTCTGAATTTTAGCATATAACTGGTTCTCAATTAGTCGCTGAAGGACAATACGTACATCCCTGATGTGGGCTTTGAGGGTTTCAGAGAAAATCAGGATGTCATCAATGTATACAATCACACTCCGATTGAGCAGGTCCCGGAAAATCTCATTGACAAAGGCTTGAAAAACGGAAGGACTGTTAGAAAGTCCGAACGGCATTACCCGATATTCATAATGGCCGGAAGTTGTGGAAAAGGCCGTCTTCCACTCGTCACCCCTCCGAATACGAATTAAATTATAAGCATTCCGTAGATCAAGTTTGGTGAAATATCGGGCGGTGCAGAGCATCTCCAGGGCAGCTGGGACGATTGGCAGCGGATAGCGGTATTTGACCGTTAAATCATTGAGACCCCGATAGTCAATGCATGGCCGGAGACCCCCGTCCTTTTTCTTTACAAAGAAGAAACCGGCAGATGCTGGAGACGTAGAGGTAGTGATGAAACCCTTAGCCAGTTGCTCCTCTATGTACGAATTCATGGCCTCCGTTTCGGGTTGAGATAGAGGATAAACTCTCCCGCGCGGTGGCACGGACCCTGGCAGGAGTTCGATGGCGCAATCACCCGCCCGATGTGGTGGTAACTGTGAAGCCTCCCTCTCGCTGAAAGCCAGGGCTAAATCATGGTAAGCTGTGGGCAACTCCTGGAGATATAAATCCTTGGGAGAGAGAGTGACCGCCTCCAAATCTTGAACAGCGGCGCTGCAGTTATTTCCAGAACCCCGGACAGCAGACCTGCAGTTATTTTCGGAACCATGGACAGCGGACATGCAACTTCTCTGACAAAAGGGTGACCACTGAATAATCCTCCTCTCTACCCAGGAAATTTGTGGGTTATGTCTCTCCAGCCAGGGAAATCCCAGGATCACAGCATGAAGAGGCGAGTTGATAGTAAAAAACTGAATTGATTCCGTGTGCTGCGAGCCAATGCTGAGTGTCAGAGCTTGCGTGGTGAATTGAACCTCTCCGGTCCCCAGGGGGCGTCCATCTAACGCTGCCACTGTCACACGGGGTTCACAAGGAAGAAGAGAGAGGTGATGAGTCTCGGCAAAGGTTAAGTCAATGAAATTCCCAGCTGCTCCGGAGTCGATTAAAGCCCTCAATTTCATAACTCTCTCATTGATCTTTAAAGAAATCTCTACGATGCATGAATTAGGAGAGGGTAAACAAGAACTCACCGCAGCAGAATCTCGAGGTGCGGGTCGTACAGGACAGGAAGCCCTCAGATGGCCGGCTTGTCCGCAGTACATACACAGATGGTTGCGTCTTCTCTCTCGTTCAGTGGTGGTGATGTGAGTATAACCGATCTGCATAGGCTCGGGTTCCGAACCGGTATTGGACTCGATATTCAAACTGGATCTGAATGGTGCGCATCAGGCCCGGATCAGATTGTCGAGATGAATGGCGAGCTCCATGATTTGATTGAGGGTCTTACCATCGTCACGACACGCCAACTCACCCTGAAGGTCAGCATTTAATCCCCTTCGATACAGAAGCTTCAGTGGTTCCTCCCCCCAGTTAGTTTGGGCCGCAAGCGTTCGGAAGGAGAGAGTATGATCTGCTGCGGTGGAACCTCCCTGGCGTAGAGCGAGCAGTAGTTCCCCAGGCTCCTCTCCTCCCGCGGGGTGTTCAAATACTATAAGTGAGGGACGAAATCATAAGTGAGGGACGAAAGCTGACCTGCTGACCACATGGCCGTTGCCCACTCCAACGCCTTTCCAGTGAGAAGCGAGCATACAAAGGAAATGCGGCTCTCATCGGTGACGTGCTCCCGGGACTGGTTGAAATAAATTTCACATTGCATGAGAAAACCCTTACAGGTTGTAGGTGATCCATTGTACTTTTCGGGAAGGGACAATCTGGGGTTGTTGGAGGAGATACTCACGCCAGGCGGCGAAGGCGCTGGTGCAGCGGGAGCCTGAGCCTGATTAGCGGCCGCGATCTGCGGGGAGAGCACCTGAACGGATCTCACGAGCTCTTCGGTGAGAGAGGTTAGTTTGACCAATTGCTGACGATGTGTGGCCAGTTCAGATGCTTGAGAGGAAATCTCGCTGGTGAAAGTCTGCTGGATCTTGTGAGGGTGAAGTATTCTGTGATGTAGAGGCTGAGGCAGTTAGATCCATTTGCAGAGGTTTATTATCACAGGTAATAGAAAAGAGGAAAGCTGACATAAACTCAAACTTGCATTAGAAGGAAACCCAGGCAGGCACACGTAGAATACTCAGGCTGGCTTTAGTTGAGGGGAGATCCAATAATCAAAGTGAGACACAGGCGAAGGTCAGGGCAGGCTGCGAAGGTGCGATAGTTCATTAAACAGTCCAGGTCAGAGATCGAAGGTCCAGAGAAACGTGCGACACAGACGAATAGGTAAATCAATACTTCACAGAGAACAAAAGAGTAAGCAGTCCATATAAAGGGAGGATAAGGAGCAACAGGTGAACATACTGATGACAGGGGAATGCAACAGGGCTGGCAAATGATGAGTGCAGAGAGGGAAGATGAAGTCCTAATGCTCAGGGGAAAGGGATCGAATGACGCCAGAAGAAGGTGTTGTAGAGCGTTCTGTGACAACAACATAATCCTAATTTCCTCCAGTCAGAAAACGTCAGATCTAAATTAGAAGGGGGAAAGGATGGATTTTTTGCAATTGGTAAAGAAAGCGGTAATGATTTGTGGGTAAAATGCGATTTGATTTGCTTCCAAATATGGAATAAATTGTGTATGATTGGATTTTGAACGTCCTTTGATTTGTCAAGCGGTGTTGGTGAAAGTACTAGGGCTGCAGGTAAATATGGATCACAGTCTTCCATTTCAATAGCTAACCAAGTGGGAAGTGTATTAGAAGTAATGTTAAAGGAGTTTATACTTTTAAAAGCGCACGCCCAATAATACATCATGAAATTTGGAAGGGCTAGACCTCCGTTCGTTTTGGATTTGGTTAAATGTTTTTTGTTAATTCTTGGAGTCTTGTAATTCCACAGAAAGGGTTGAATAATTGAATCAATTTTCTTGAAAAAAGGATTTTGTTAAGAAAACAGGAATATTTTGAAACAAATATAGTATTTGTGGTAGAAAGATCATCTTGATGACGTTTATCCTCCCAAGTAGTGATATTGGCAAGGTTTTCCAAAACTGAACTTTGTTTTTGAATTGTTCCAATAAAGGTGGAAAGTTAAATTGCATGAGAGAGGAAAGTTGCTTTGTGACCTCTATGCCCAAGTATGTGAATTTATCAGTGGTAACCTTAAAGGGGAATCTTGCCAATGTTGTTTGAGGGATGTCATGAACTGGCATTAGTATACTCTTGGTCCAGTTTATCCGATATCCTGAAAATTTCCCAAACATTTCAATTTTTTCAAGAATTGATGGAATAGAGAGGAGAGGTTTGGTCACGTATAGCAAAATATCATCCTCATATAGCGACATTTTATTTGTTGTAGTCTTAGTCTGATAGCCATATATTTGGGGGTCTAAACGGATACTTTGTGCAAGAGGTTCAATAGCAAGAGCAAAAATTAGTGCTGACAGGGGACATCCTTGCCGTGTTCCCCTGAACAGATTGAATGAGGAAGACAATTTGCGATTTGTATGAATTTGTGCTTTAGGATTTGTATATAAGAGTCTTACCCATTTTATGAACCTCACACCTAAATTAAGATCAAACGCCTTTTCAGCATCGAGAGTCAGTATGGTTAAATCGTTGTGAATTTCCCTGTCAGTGTATAGAATATCAAACAATCGTCGTAAATTAGAAGTTGAGGATCTATTTGATATAAAGCCAGTTTGATCGTTGTGAACTATTGTATTCATTAGAGGAGTTAATCTATTGGCCAGGATTTTTGCATATATTTTATAATCTATGTTTAATAGAGAAATTGGACGGTATGAGCCTACATTTAGCTCGACTTTACCTTTTTTATGAATAACAGTGATTGTAGCCTGAGTTAATGTTGGTGGTAGGGTGCCATCTAGTTGGGCCTGGTTGTACATTCTATGGAGAAATGGAGTAAGAATATTACTGAAAAAGTTCAACCGGAATGTCATCGGGGCCAGGTGATTTTCCGCTTTTCAGGGAGGCTATTGCCTTTTGTATTTCTGTGGAGTGAATATCTGTATTAAGCCTTTCCGAGTCTTCAGGTGAGATTCTTGATAAATTACATTTGTCTAGAAATGTATTCATAGTATTGGGATCACTATTACATTTTGAGGTGTACAAGTCAGAATAAAATTGTAAAAAACATGTATTTATCTTCTTTGGGTTAAGTAGTATATGTCCCTCGTCATCTCTAATCCTGTGAATGGCTCGATCGGCTTCTATTTTCCTAAATTGACGAGCTAATAATTTGTGAGGTTTCTCTCCAAATTCAAAGTATTTTTGTTTAATGAATAACATAGCTGAGGTAATTTTCCTAGAAAGAAGTTGATTGAGTTGATATTTCTGATTAGTTATTTCTCTATGCAAGTCGGGAGTGGGGTTTAAAGCATTCTGTCGGTCCAATTGTCGGTCCAATCTGTTCTTCAACATGTTTACATTGAGTAAATTTTTTTTCTTTTTGGCCGCTTCATATGAGATTACACATCCTCTCAGATAAGCTTTAAAAGCCTCCCATAAAGTACATGATGTGACTTCTGGGGTATCATTAATTACAAAAATATAGTTTTATTTGAGCTTCAATGAATTCACAACTCCTTGTCTGTCAGTAATTGAGGGTTTAATCTCCATGATCTACTGGGTGGGTCCATACCTTCCAGATATAAATTGAATGTTAATGGGCTGTGATCTAAAATTGATATGGTGTGATATTTCACATCAGTTGTGAATGGAACTAGTCGAGCGACAATTAGAAAACAATCAATTCTACTATAGACCATTTCAACAGCGTAAACAATAACAAACGCGTTGGAATGCTACTGCGCATGTCTGGCCCTGAAGCACCTCCGGTGGCGCCATTTTTAAAACGCAGAGCTGTCAAAAACAAAATGACTAGCACGTACTTTTTAAGTCTAGCTAAAACAGAACAGTTAAGATATTTAAAAAAAAAAAAAAATAGGCGATAGCGTGGAATTACCGGACCCTTTAAATCAGACGCTGAGGCGACAACTATTCACTCAGAACGTAAAACATTTACCTGAAGTGTCGTATCCAGACGTGTGCTATTATCTGGTTGAGACCGAGTGTGTCTACACGAGAGAAGCGGTCAAGGCATATCGTAGCCTAGATGCTTACAACTACTTCCTTAGTGGAAAAGTTGGAAACATTTGTCCCTACAATGTGGACGATGTCTGTCTTGTATTTGGTGAAGTTGGAGCAAGTCAGACATTGTCAAAAACGTACTCTGCGTGGTTCGTTGCTAAGGTGACCGGGGAGGTTATTAGTGGGCATTGCACTTGCATGGCTGGGTAAATATGTCTATTCAAATAATAAATCACATTGATAATCCTCTAGTAAACGAATTGTTGTGTTCTATTATTACCCATTGCATAATTTATTATTTCATATGTTTGGAAATATTTGTGGTTAGGTTAGGTGAAGTGTGTAGCCATGTTGCTGCGATCCTGGTTGCTGTGGAAAAGTGTGTTAGAGAAGGTTTGAATGCTCCTTCTGTGACATCTGTGCCCTGCATGTGGTCACGAATAAACAAGAAGGTGCATGCAATTCAATTCTGGCTAACGTGTATTTTTTGTTGTTGTTGTTCTAATTCATATTAAATTAAAAATCTAATTCTAATCACGTCCCTTATGAAAATGAACTATGGTTTTAATGCAAATAGAAAACATGGTTAAACCATGGTAACCACAAAATTAACCATAGTTTTGCAACACTAACCATAGTTTAACCATGGCACTTATAATAAAACTATGGTTATACAAATGAGTATCAAAAAACGAAACAAAAACATGGTTACTAGATTTTACTTGGTTAATAACCATAGTTAATTTTCATAAGGGGTGTGTTGCTGCGTTTATATAAAAGTAGATACTCGCAGCAAATTTATAATCCCACTTTGTTTTAGATTGATCCAAAACCAGTAGCAGACATAGACTTTTCCAAGCCTGTCAGACAAAGAGCAATTCAGAGTAGGGAGCCCGTCTTACCCACTGTAGTCACACCGGTCTCACCAAGCATGCTTTTTAAGTCATTGAAGGTAATGAATTTGCAGAAACCTGATGACAAAACACATGTTCCTATATGGTTTGCATGGATATATATATACATATATTGCATGTATATGTGGTGACTATATCCATATATGTATTCATGTATCTAACTATATCTGTGAAATAAATAAATAACCATAACAACACATTTCATGTTTTTCCATACACATACAGTATATGTGTGTGTGCATTTGTATGGACTGAATCGTCAAATAGGAAATTTTTAAGGACAAAGCAGGTCATAGAAAAGTATTTATGATTTTGACTAGTTACTAGATTGTTAATATTGTGTTACTCATGTGTTCCAGTGTAGTTACTCATTAACAAAAGAACCATATTCTAAAGTGTTACCAAATAATGTAAACCAAATGCAATAAAGATATGTAACTTACCATCATAAGCATATACATTCACTCTTAACATGTTTTTTTGGAAATGATCTGTATTGTGAGATGTACAACACAAATACATTTGACTATGACTTAATGTGATTCTGATTTCAGAATGAGATCCCAGACTGTGCACTGTTTACCACTATCACTGTAGGTAGTGATACAGACACTGCATCTGAGGGAGAGCAGGAGAACACAGACAGGGTTGATGTTCTGACTACAGTTGAGGCAGATTCTAGTGAGGAATCGCACGTAGCAGTTCCTAGTGACACACCTTGTACTGACAGCATTGTAGATGCAACAAGCTTGCCAAAGCCCCTTACACAGCTTTTTGATGAGAAGCACAGTTTATTGTCACAAGATGAACTACAAAATGAGCTAGATAAAATCATGCAAACCATCCCTACTTACTTTAATGAACTGAATTGTAAGCACCTCCAAGAAAGTACACTGGATCAGTCCTCTTGTGAACAGTGGTTTGAGCAGAGACAGGGCAGAATCACCGCTAGCCACTTTAATGAAGTGTTAAAAAGCAAGACAAGTCAAGCTAGCGTGACATCTAAAATCATGGGCTACACATCCAGCAGAAATGTACCATCCTTAGCTTGGGGAAAGAATAATGAAAAACTAGCTAGAGAAGCATTTACTTCAAAGCAGATGACTTGTCATGACAGCTTGATAGTGGAAGAAATAGGGTTAGTAGTAAATCCAAAGTTTCCTCATTTAGGAGCCAGCCCAGATGGAATAGTCCATTGCAAGTGCTGCCCACGTGCAACACTTGAAATAAAATGCCCCTTAAAGTATGCAAATATGTCCATAACTGATGCTATCAAGCACAAAGATTTCTGTCTAGGGAAAAACTTTAAGCTTAAACAGAACCATGCATACTATGCACAAGTTCAGGGGCAAATGGCAGTGTCCTCTACTTCCTCAGTAGACTGAACTGCAATTCTCGTCTCAGAGACCTCTGATGCTCGTCTCAGAGACCTCTGATATCGGTCCATTTTTCTGGAGGTGTCAGGTCTGTGAGGAAGCTTTGATGGTATGTAATCTGGATTTAGGGGATCATCTGATGGCTTTCCTAAAGACACAAGTAGAAAAACATTATTGGGATAGGTTATATATTTTAGACATCACTGGTTGAAGATAGATGACAAAGACCAAGAGCATTTTAAATGTAATCATCAATAAACTGGCTAGCTAGCTATCAGTATGACCACTGCATACTGCACTGTAACACTTTAAAAAGGGTATTGTATTCGTAATATTTTAGGTATAATGAACAAACAATTAACATTTTACAGCAAGTCTAATACATTTACAATTGTTCACAAGTTCATAATGAACAGCTTGTTAGTGGCCTATGGCAAAATCGGGTTAACTTTAAAACACACAATAATTAAAAACACATTTGTAATAAAAAATATATTACTTTAATATTTAATATACGATGATTTGACTGCTTTTATTGCTCTCTTCATTTGGAAGTCGCTTTGGATAAAAGCGTCTGCTAAATGATTAAATGTTTAAATTAACCAGGTTAATGAGCAATGAGAAAATAACCATACTGTTATTGTTTAATGCATTAGTGCATGTTGGAATTAACATGAAACAAGTCCTGAAAAAAATTGTTTATCGTTATATTTTGTGAAATAATTCAGCTAATATTACACAATAAAACATTACTGTAAAGTGTTATACACTGCTGTCAGCTGAATGGATAACTTATGGATAGCTAGACAACTAATGTACGGCTACTTTCCCAATTACAGCCCACAGAATATTTAGAAATTAAACGGAAATAAAAATATGGATTTTTCACTGCAAACGTATCAAAACGCTAACGTTAGCTATTTAACATTAACTTACATGCTATATGAAAACAATGACGGAGCCAAACTGCTAGCTCAAATAATGATTCATCATACTTAACTAGTTAACGTATAGAAATACAAATTATTTAGTGACAAAAATGTCGTTTACTTACCAGAGATAAAATGTGTGCTGCATATTCTAGAGTTGCTAGTTGGTATCCAGCCTTCTCTCTTCACTGCCGCAATCCAGGCGTCACGGTGTATTTTGGTTTTCGGAAATCTAAAGGCTTTGATTTCCGAAAGCAAGTTAGTTCCGGGCCTGAGAGAACAGCCAACAACCGAACAGCACGCTCCTAATTTAAATTTGGACATGTTTTATCAAATGAATAAGAAAATAATCGAACAATTGCCATAAAAAACCGCCTCCCGTCTGTTGTTTTGAATATGCGCGATAACTAACCGGAAACGTCTAAGGGCCAAACACGTCACTTCCTTTCATCTGCAAATAGCTGTTGAAATGGTCTATAAGAGTTGTGAACTGCCGAAAAAAAAAGAATAATCCCTGCCAGATTACTAATAGACTGGAAGATAAATCGATCCGTCAAAGTGCGCATGCGCGCCCCTGAATCTCACCTGGTGGGGGATGGGCGGCCATTTGAACCTCATTGCGGCAATATGGCAGACGAACAAGGACGCTCTCACACACCCACTCAGGTCAGTTTTTATTGTTATTATTATGCAATGTTGCAATGATCTTTAATCATGTTATTTTGTGTTAATAAAGCGCACTGTCGCATTTCTTGGCATATAGAGGCAGGTTAATGGAAACGTCTGTTAGAGAGTACAGTACAGATTGGTGTAGTTGAGTTTAAATTAATCAATGTATAATTACACTTCTCATTAAGGAAAATTGTAGCATGATCAAGAAGGGCTGTTATTATACGGATTCTGGTCACGATTAAGAGTATCCTGTCATGCTTCACAGCTCTCATTTTTTGATATAGTAGTGTACTTAATACACTTCATTGTTGCCGCTTTCATGTCAAACAGCCGTTCACTGCTCAGCAGCGCTTATGGGGAACATTATTTTTGTGTCAACATTTAATGTTAAAGATTATGACTTTTGCTTGGTAAATTATGTACTTGTTTACCTTTACAGTGGTTTAGTTGAAAAATATGCATTTTTCAATGTTTTGCTGAAAGGGTTTGTCTTAGACTAATTTCTATTAGTGTAGTCACTCCATCTCCACATTTACATTAAAAGGGATAGTTCCCCCAAAATTGAAAATACTCTCACCCCCATATGTGCATCCACCCGTAGTGAATAATAAACTCTTTAAATGAGAACATGCGTGGCTCTTAAAAGAGCCTTTGGGTCGGTTGAGAAACCGGATGTTGTTTTACTTGGAGCTGGTGTATTTGGTGACGGCCTTTGTGCCCTCAGACACGGCGTGTTTGGCCAGTTCACCGGGCAGCAGCAGACGCACGGCGGTCTGGATCTCTCTCGATGTGATGGTGGAGCGCTTGTTGTAGTGAGCGAGACGAGACGCTTCACCGCCGATGCGCTCGAAGATGTCGTTGACGAAAGAGTTCATGATTCCCATCGCCTTGGAAGAGATCCCGGTGTCAGGATGAACCTGTTTCAGGACTTTATACACGTAGATGGCGTAACTCTCCTTCCTGGACTTTCTGCGCTTCTTTCCTCCCTTAGCGGCGGTCTTTGTGACGGCCTTCTTGGATCCCTTCTTCGGGGCGGATTTGGCTGGTTCAGGCATGATGATCTGAAAAACAAACTCAGAATAATGATTGTTCACCTGCTCACAGAAGTATTTATTCCCTCCTCTATGCTAATTCTGTGAGGAGATGACGCGCGCCTCTGGTGGCGTATTTTCATTGGTCAAACCCATTCAATGATTTCATTGGTCAGTTGTAAGTTTGACGGGTCGGAAAGAGCCAATCAAAAACTTCCAAATGAAAGTCCCGCCTCTCGCCTCATGTGTGAAAGTTTCCACCCCCCACACGATTACATTTCCTTTGTTTAGTTCTCCCGCGCATTTTTTATTATTTTGTAGTAATACAATGAAAGGAAAAATAAATAGATAAGAAATAATGATTTCAATGTTTCTGCTTAAAATTGTGGTTTATGAAAATAAACACTTTAAACACAAACCGTTCACTTCTTTTATTTTGTCCTGCATTTGGTGTTATTCTGATCTACTTTGATGTTTTATCTCTTGATTCGCTTTGGGGAATAAATTCATTTATATGTTGCAAATCAAACTGGACTGTTTTATCAGACACACTTCCGTACAAACAATATAATTATGTGCGAGTTTAAAATGTAAAAGCGAGTGTGTGTCTAACAGAAGTAATATGAAATGATCTAACAGTACTAAAGTTGGGTAATTCATGGAGAAATAGCATTTGTTTTTCAGTGAACTTTATTCTTCTGCAAGTTCCGGTGTTTTGGGAAGTACAACTTGCTCAAATATTATAAATTATTAAATATAATTGAAGACATGAACTCTTTATATGAGATTGTGGGTGGCTCTTAAAAGAGCCGTTGGGTTGGTCGGTTCCTCCTGAATAAAGTCGTTTATCCTCCGAATCCGTACAGAGTTCGTCCCTGTCGTTTCAGCGCGTACACAACGTCCATGGCAGTGACGGTCTTTCTCTTGGCGTGTTCAGTGTAGGTGACGGCATCACGGATAACGTTCTCCAGAAACACCTTCAACACACCGCGAGTCTCCTCGTAGATCAGACCGGAGATCCGCTTGACACCGCCACGGCGAGCGAGACGACGGATTGCGGGTTTGGTGATTCCCTGGATGTTATCACGCAACACTTTGCGGTGACGCTTGGCGCCTCCTTTCCCGAGTCCTTTACCGCCTTTTCCTCTTCCAGACATGATGACAATCTTCAATTATCAACTGAATATGAGTAAAAGACACAAGTTTTAACAGAATATGAAGAACAGAGTTACCAAAGAGCATGTTTAAAGATGCCTACAGGACCTAGTAGAAACACAGCACTGAAGGAGGAGCCTAAAGCACGTCACGTGTTTGTCCTTCTCACGGTTCACAGATTCACTCGAATTTATTATTATTATTTGTATTATTTTTGAGAATTGTCAAGCCAATGTCACAATAATTATTTATTAGATGTTCAACATGGCTGTGCACACTAAATTAAAGTTGGGGCAAATAAATAAAATAAATAACGTACAGTATTTAACTTGTAATCATTTACTTCAGTGTTGTAAAACGCCGAATTATGAAAAATGTTTATTTTCAAATTAAAACGTTTTATTATATTTGTTGTGAAAACAAGTCAACCCAAACCACACTGTCGTACTTGAGTCTACATTAAGCTGAAAGGTTTATTATCTAATATTTGTTAGGGCAAATTTGTCGCATTGTATTTTTAGAGTAATTACAATTATTGATAAAAATATTTTGAATAGTATCGTGAATTAATCATTTTACTTGAGATCATTCTTTGTCTTGTACTATTTAGATGAACAACTGCCGTACATAAACAGAAAAAGATAAAAAACATGAAAATGATCTCGTTCAGTGGGATTGAAGTGGCTCTTAAAAGAGCCTTTGGGGTTGATGACGTCACTGCGGATTTAAGCTCGTTCTCCACGAATGCGGCGGGCCAGCTGAATGTCTTTGGGCATGATGGTGACCCTCTTGGCATGGATGGCACACAAGTTGGTGTCCTCAAACAGACCGACCAGATAAGCCTCGCTGGACTCCTGCAGGGCCATGACAGCGGAACTCTGGAAGCGCAGATCCGTCTTGAAATCCTGAGCGATTTCTCTCACCAGACGCTGGAAAGGCAGTTTGCGAATCAGCAGCTCAGTGGACTTCTGATAACGGCGGATCTCTCGCAGAGCCACGGTACCGGGCCTGTAACGATGAGGCTTCTTGACTCCGCCGGTGGCTGGTGCGCTCTTACGAGCGGCTTTAGTAGCGAGCTGCTTCCTCGGGGCTTTTCCACCGGTGGATTTACGAGCGGTCTGTTTAGTTCTTGCCATGACTTCAACGATTCTTCTCCGTTCTTCAGAGAAAATGTGACTGAATGTTCTGCTGCTGCTGCTCTTTATAGCCTTGTGTGACGATGAGTCAGTGGGGGTGGGTGGGGGGGGGGGGGGGGGGGTTCCGAGGCTTGTGATTGGCTGATAGTGACGTCTCTGTGTGACAGTTGACCAATGACTGTGCGGCTCGTGTGTTCAAACAAGCGGCGACAGTTTCCCGCTCAAGATCTTTTGTTCAGTTCCTCTCATCTGTATTTTAGAATATACAGTATGTTGCATGTTAAATAAACTGATTAAATACTGATGAGATATTATATGTGCACATAATTATTCCATACCTAGTTATTCATTCATGGATCTGTATTTTGAAGTAGGTGAGGTGTATTTTTATTTGTTTTCACAGAGGTACTAATGATAGACTTGATTCTTTGTGAAGCTTATTTTAATCTATACTGCCTCACATTTAACAATACACAATTGAACTATTATGGGTAAATGGGCTATATGCGTGGAACGTTAATTACAACTTCCGGAATATTATAAGCCAGCTCAAAAACTTAGTGTAAATAGCCTGTAAGGCAATATAATCTTTTTAAAAAAAAATTTTTTATAGTTAGGCCTAACAGTTAATCCCTTGTTTAAATAGATTATAAAAATAAGTGAAATGAAAAAGACATTTAATTTCAGCATTGTGAGTGGACGACAGCTGAGCACTGTTGCGTCCCTCAGTGTTCATCCTCGGCTAAATTCAATTCGGCTATTAGTTTTCACACTTTCCCCTCCATCATGGTGCTATAAACTGTTTCTCCTCTCTTTGCTGGCTCAGTAAGTGACAAGCAGATCTTTGCAGAGTCAGGAATACTTACATTACTTAGGCAGGATATGGCAATAATGGTGGACAGAGGCTTTCTTAAAGATGACTGTGTGTCCTGTAAAGTGTGAATACAGGCCTGCATTTCTGGGAGACCTCAGATGCAGCACATAAGGCTATTGCACATCTGAGAGTGCATGTCGAGCGCCTTATTCGCTGGAACACAAATTCTTTGACACGTTTATCCCCCTAAATATGTTTGGTAACATTAACCAGCTCTATGTAGTTTCATGCCTGCTGTTAAATGACCAGAGTGGCCCATGTGTAAAAGCTTGGTCTAAATAGAGGCATCAAGACCTGTGCGCAGATCTGTTTAGTGTTCAAACTATTTTACTGTTGTTAGCTACTGCTTTTGTTCAGTGATAAAGGATTTACATCTCTACAACTTCATACAGGGATCTGTATTTTTCCTTAATTTTCAGTTTCATGCTTCCAGTGAATAAACCTTCATTTGTCTTTTTTAAATGGCCCCCGCAAAGCATTGTGTATTTTATTGTGGCCATTACAAACAGCATTTAAATGATACTATTTTAGGTACTAATAAGATATAAGCTCAAACACTCACATAAATAACATTTATAGGAAAATATGTAATTTAATACATTAATGATGACATGTTCAACTACATAATTTGTATACATTGTATACTTCTATCCTATTATAATATATTTGTGGCAGATGACAATAGTGCACATGAAAACTGCTCAGAAACGTCATGAAAAACAAACTATTTGAACTTTGTAAAAAAACTGATTGAACATGGAAATTTTCAAGCCAAAAGCATTGGTAGGTAAAAGTAAAATTAATCAACCTTTTGTTTGATTGTTTTTATGAATCCCATCTCGGAATATTCTTTGAATAAACAATTAAATAAATGCTATTCCCATTGTTGTGGTGGGTGGAGCAGTTTCCCTCGGCATTCCTTGGTAAATCACACACAGAACTGACATGTCTGGAAGGTCACAGGTCACCGGCCTCTTTGTACAAGTTACTCCTGATAATATACACAACTGAACAGTTAGACAAGCGTTCATGTACTGTTTGTTATAATCATAAATTAATGCATTTCTTGTCAAATTCTACTTCAGTGTTGTGTGCAGGGCCGGACTGGGACATAATTTCAGGCCGGGAAATCCTACACCCATCCAGGCCATCCTATGCACCCAAATAAAATTTAGAAACACGGACAACCCTGTTCCCACCCCCCCCCCCCCCAAATTACATTTATTTCACAGTATGACCATAACATAAAAACATAAACAACCAACCTAGAAGTAAAGTAGTCCTAATATCAAACGGGTCTGCACATAACGTACAAGCATTTACTCTAGAAGTCCAAAGCTGTTTCTACCTCTCTACTTCTCACTCATAAGTGTATATAAACTGCAGAAGAGAGGTTAAACAAAAATGTTAGCTTAGAAGGTCAGCAGGTTGCGTAACACTTCGCTGCTCTCAGCAACTTTATCAATAATGTTGTCAATGTCAATTCCAACAAGTATCTCCCTCTCTGTTGACATTAACATGAAAGCCTCAAGGTGTTCCTGATTAATAGAGGTCCTAAGTCTGTTCTTCACAAGCTTCAGTGTGGAGAAGCTTCTTTCACAGGCTGCTTGTGTCACAGACAATGTCAACAAAAATGTGTAGCCCTGTCCAATTACATGATAGGCATCAGTGAGAAAGTTGTATTTAGACAGCAGGATATGGCAACATATTGCACAGTTTTTGCAAGTTGAACAAACTGTGCTCAACAACTCCAAGCCCACATCAGCACCTGAAAGGTTGTCATCTTCTCCTGAGAGCTCCTTCACTGTCTTTACACTATAGCTATCCAAAATAGACATCTTCAGCCTTTTCCAATGTGTTGCCAAATTTGTCAGCTCTGCCTACAATGTCTCCACTGTGCCACGATCATCAAAGTTGATCAAAAATTTGCTAAGTTCCACTAGAGCGGATTTTGGGAGCCCATTTTGTTGTATTTCAGCAACATTTTTAGGATCCATGCAGGCAAAATCTGAACACAGACCTGCACTTGCTGTGTATCGGTGGTAGATGCTATCTTGGACAGTGTCCATGATGACGTTGTGGACTTTGACTTTGTATTCTTTCAAAGAATCTGAAAGTGGCTCATCCTCTGCCATCTCACCTGGCATGGCTTTCTTTTTTCTGGGAGGGCAGTTTGAACTTCACAGTCACAATCATCCTGCTCCTGTAGATTGCTGTTTGCCCACTGTACAAATGTATCTGCTGCGTTTTTAACACCTTCAAAATCCCGGCCTAACCTTTTCAAGTTGTCTTCAGTTCCCATTACCATGCGTTGCGCAGTTAGCAAGCCCATGCCATTCGTCTGAAGGTACTTTGACAGTGGTGTAGTTTGAGCAAATATTCGGAGGAAAATCTGCGCTGTGAGTATGGTTTCATATCTGAGTAATGCCTCCATGTAACCTCTGGCTTTCACTCTCACAGTCGGCTGCATTGTATTGTCTTTCTCCATCTTCGCCATGGTGGTAACAAGGTCAATGAAAAGTGCCCCCTCAGGATTTCCAAAATGTCCAAAAACTTTGCGTAGTGCTTGGTCTTTGGACCACCACCGTTTTTCTCCTATTTGAGAAACCAATCTCCACACTTTCATGCGTTTGTAGGAATGTGGCGAAGTCATTTAGCAGGGAGAAAAGTGATGCACTTGACATTACAATTCCAGTTGTGTCTGCCAACACAAGGTTAAGAATATATGCATAACACCAAACATGGACTTGTGCTGGTGCCTCTTGTTTGAGAAGTGCAGAAAATCCCTTGTACTGCCCTTGCATGTTTGCAGCCCCATCGGTTGAATTGCCAATGCATTTCTTGATGTCAATGCCAATTTTTTTCAAAACTTTTTTCAGCAAAAGAACGAGATTTTCTCCAGTAGAGGACTGACAGTCGATCACTGCAATTAGTTTCTCATTGATGACATCGGTCAAATATCTGAGTACAATGGCACATTGATTCTTCAATGTCAAATCTTGTGTTGTGTCCAATTGTTCTGAATACATTCCAGCTTCCTTAACTTCTTCAGCAATGCTTTGTTGGATTAAGAGACTGATAACACTAATGACTTTGTTTACTGTTGTCTTTGACAGCAAAGTAACAAGGGATCCTCTTCCTTTACATCCACCTTCATGCAGCTTTTTACTCTTTTCAATGCATTCACTGACATGTCCTTGCAGACTGGGATCATATTTGCTCAGCAGCAGTATTAATTCTAAAAAATTTCCATGATCTAAAGTCAAGTCTTCTAAGGAATAAGCACGCTTGTGTTCATCACCACGATAACTAAGGCCACGCTTACCAATGACCTTGATGACATTAATCACACGTTCCATGACCTGTCGCTTATTCCTTACTTGATCTCGATGTGCTGATATCTGTTTTTCTGTCAGTAAACTACCTATATTGCCCTGAGAAAGGCCTCTGCACTCTCTCTGTGGATTTTGCTTCCTTCATGCTCAGCAAATCTTTGAACATGCTTCCATGCACTCATTCCACCTTTGATGAATGAACTTTCAATAGCTGAGGGTCTGGCAAATGGCAGACAAATGGAACAGTATAAAGAGTGTGACTCTTCACAGTATGTCAACCACTTCCTGTTTATTTTGTCTTTGCTGTAGAAGATGCTAGGAATGGCCTGTTTTGGGCTTTGCTGTGGATGGTAGCGGAAAAAATGGTCTAAATCCTTAGGCTGAGGCCGTGCAAAATAATGAAAGGCTTTCTCTTGAATGATACCCTCACTTCCCTTTTCCTTCTCTTCATTTTCCCTAATATCTCTCTGTCTCTCCCTTCCACCAGGATCATCAGCCTCATACACTAAGTAATGAGGAGTACTAGTGTTATTGGAAATTTAAACTGAAACATTACCATATATATATATATATATATGTGTGTGTGTGTGTGTGTGTGTGTGTGTGTGTGTGTGTATGTAGTTATAAAGTGTGTGTATTTTTCTTGTACCTGTCGCTTCTCCACCTGTCGCTTCTCCACCTGTCGCTTCTCCACCTGTCGCTTCTCCACCTGTCGCTTCTCCACCTGTCGCTTCTCCACCTGTCACTTCCTCTGGCCTCATGTTACAAACAGAACTGTCTCCACCTTGGTGCAAAACAACCACCTTATTGAAATTTGTTTGCCCAGAATCTATATCTATTTTAGTAAAAATCAAAGTATTATATTTATGACAAAATGTTGTTGTTTTTATCTTAAAATTACTTAAATATCCAACATTTAGCAACACTATATTTCATATTTATGTTATTTATTTTTTCTTATTTTGATTCTACCTGTCATCTCACTCCCTGAATCTGATGTGTGATCATTGAGCCACAGCTAGTGCTAGGTTGGTTGTCTCCACCTTCATTTGATGAAAAAAAAAGGAAATTTGTATTAAATGTATGCATCATCTTTCATGTCAAATTCTTACATTTGATCAATAAATTCAGTTATAATAATAAGACACTATAGGGCTGTTACCCATCAAATTAAATAATTCGCACTGCAAAATTACAACTGCAATAAATAATGTTATGAGATTGATGTTTTAAATAAATGTTTGAATATACAAATAAAAAAAATGCAATACTTAAACATTAAACCAAACCGCCAATATGTGGCGGCAAGTGACCGTCTTAATTAGTGAGTCATTCATACAAAAGATTCGTTCAACACGTCGAATCATTCAGTAACAGACACGCGCTGCTGGAGCTTTCCTCTGGACTATTTCCGTCGGTGAAACAGAACAAACAGTTAATATGGTTTGTGTGTCTAAAATGTAAGTAACTTAATAATAAATATTAACTACGCTACTTGTTTATTAAACAATAAATTCAATGTAACATTTTCAGTCGTGATAATATTCAGCAAAACAGCTCCCTTAGTTGTGTTATGTTAAACTAAATCATATGTTATTAAATAAAAAAAACAACAATTAGAATTTTTACCTCAGTACATTTCTTCTGTGAGTTTTCTGTGCTGTTTTACTCATTTGTTTTGATTTCTCCACGAATGTAACTGTGGCACGGTGGAGGGCGGGACCGGGGCGTGATTACGCACGCCCGGTCCCGTATTAGGCTAATTAAGCCGTCAAGAGGGATAAAGGCCACTCGCGGACGGCGATGGGAGAGAGAGAGAGAGAGAGAGAGATCGTTCACTCACTGGTTCTCTGATGAACCATCACGTGGTCCTCGAGCACTCCTCTACACTCTCCGGCGGACAACAGCCACTCCTCTCCGGGCGAACCGGAGTCAACCTCCGACCCCCAGCGGACAGAACGCCCCTCCGCTTTCCTGGCGACGAGTGGAGACATTCCTCCGCCCCTGGCAGCGGCCCTACCGCTCCAGGCAGTCAGGGAGTTTCTTCCCTCGACCCCTCCGCGTCTCTGGGGACGGCAGGGCACTCCTCCGCCCCCGGCAGTCGAGGAATCCAGTCCCCTCTCGCCCCACGGACGGAGGCCGTTTCCCGCATCCGGGCGGTCGGGCTATTCCGTCACCCGGCAGAAGGCAGCGGCGCTCCCCGGGGTGGACGGCAGTGTCGAGGACTCTGCGATGGGCATCCCTCCTCCTTCCCGGGTTTTGGCACCAATGTAACACGGGATTAGGATGGGCAAGGAAGAGGCGAGAAACCGGCTTGACATATAACTTAAAGGTTTAATGGAAAACTCAAAAGACAAACACATAAGATAACGGACATGTCCGTGAACGATCTCTCTCTCTCCCATCGCCATCCGCGAGTGGCCTTTATCCCTCTTGACGGCTTAATTAGCCTAATACGGGACCGGGCGTGCGTAATCACGGTCCCGCCCTCCACCGTGCCACAGTAACGTTAGACGGGCTCTACCGCTTACATTTGCTAGCAGTTCAAGAAGTTAACGAAGAAAAAAGTTCAGTATTTACAGATGAAACTGGCCTGCACTTAAAGCCCTGAACAGGTCAGTAATTTTGCAACATTTCTTCTTGGAGTGCTTTTCTTTTTTGTTGTCCTTTCCCTCTCTGCTCCACCTGGCCGTTTTCTCTCCATCATCGGGTGCTGCTCGCGTTTTCTGTTTAACCGTTTGGCTGAGGCGTAAAGTCCAATCGTAGCCTTGCCAGTCAAGACTAACAGATTCATGATTTTATTTTTATTATTAATAATGATTTTATTGAATGACGAATAAGAAAATGATCACTGGTAAAGGTAGTAATATAAAATAATAATAATAATAAAAAATAATAATAATTAAAAAAAAACGCTGGCTGGCAGCAGGCCAAATTAGTCGCCAGGCCACAGGGAATTGTCCCGGTGCGCCCGATGGCCAGTCCGGGCCTGTGTGTGTGTGTGTGTGTGTGTGTGTGTGTGTGGACATTCAGTTCAATCAGAGGTTCATCTTAAGTCTAATAAAGACTAGTCTAAAAATAATTATTGCACACTTTTGCTAACTTACCTTCGTAGTCATGGATACAGCTGGATATGTACAGCTTAAATCCCTTTTCACGTTTGCTTGATGAAGTCTTTGAATTTGACTGAATCAGACGGTGTACCTCATTTATGTTGACTCGAGGTAGATCCTGCAGGGAGCGAGTATAAAACATCTTTGACATCTTTTTCAGGAATGACAGTTGAAATGCCCGAGCTGGCTTATCTAAACCAGGAAGTAACCGTGCATATGGCCAATTGTGTGGCTCTTAAAAGAGCCTTTGTGTTTCAGGGAATCAGACTTTAGTCCGGTTACTTCTTGGCGGGTTTCTCGGTCTTCTTGGGCAGCAGCACAGCCTGGATGTTGGGCAGCACACCACCCTGAGCGATGGTCACTCCACCCAAGAGTTTGTTCAACTCCTCGTCGTTCCGCACCGCCAGCTGCAGGTGACGGGGAATGATACGAGTCTTCTTGTTGTCCCGAGCGGCGTTTCCAGCCAACTCCAGGATTTCAGCGGTGACAAAAAGATTAAGAAAAATCTATTATAACTATTATTATTATATTGTTATTATTCCAAGAAATAGAATGTAATATTGAGAGATAATTTGCTATCTTAAAAATATTGATTACTATTAGAAAGCAATAATACAGGGTTCTCAAGTTTGAGCAAAAGCTTGGAGTGAGATCACATGCGGTTAGGGGAGGAGCCCTAATGAAGCCCCGCCCCCGCCCCCCAATTTTACCCATTGTTCATAACTAACCAGCACAAATTGAAATTATAACAATTGGTAAATCTGATAAATGACAGAGCAATTCATCACATCAAATATATCTCTTTAATGTAATATTTCAAAATTACAAATATAGCCTACCAAAAATATAACAAATTGCACCAAACAGTTTGGAAAAACAAATCTTTTTGCATTTTGAATGCGTCTATACGAATGATTTATTGTGTGGTGGGACATTGTGGACAAATGGACATATTAGAGTATTAAAGGTGTGTGTGTGTGAGTGTGTGTGTGTGTGTGTGTTTGTTTGTTTGTTTGTGTGTGTGTACACAAGAGTACACACTCCAGCTTATGAAATGTGTTTTGTGTTGTAAAGGTTTGTTGCACATTTTGATGCCTTGATAACAGGGGTAGGGGGCTCCCACTTGAAGCACTGTGGCTCGATGCCAGACATTTTCACTGTCATAATGGATGACAGTGTTCCGTCCAGAGCCAACCTGTTTCTAGTTTTGGTTTTGTTCAAACCTACAACAGAGAACACTCTCTCTGCATCTGCATTGGAGTGGGGAAGAATTAAAACCAGTTTGGCAATCTTTGACAGCCGTCCAAATCGACTCAAACCGGTCACCTTTGAAAAGAAAATGAAGCAATTAGACCTTAACTAAATGTCAAAAGGTGTGTAATATCTCTTACCCTGTTCTTCATTGATGACATATTCCCCCAAAAACCCTCAATGTCGAAATTGGCTGGGTCTTGGGACATGGGGATGTCCATCAATTGATACTCTAGGAACTCGTCGGTGATCTGATCATGCTCTTGGGGTCCCTGATAAGGCAGCAGTTCGGCAAACCTAAAAAAAAGAACACAATGTGCACTGAACTGATTAAGATGATGTGGAAGAAGCAACAGGATTTGTTTTCTGAACAACATCAAACTTCACAATTTATTACAAATTTTAAGAAAATGTAGTATTGGAAATAAGGAATAATAAATAAGTAAACCCATACCTGTCGACAAAATACAAGGCATCTTCAACACTGCACTCTGTCCTTTGCTGGACATCAACAAATTTTGAGTGCTTGAGTAGGGCCTCTCTCAGGGGTAGTTTGTCCAGTGCATATTCCACTGCTCTCACCAGAAAAGCCTGTGCTGCCTGTTGGAATCTCTGCACCTGTTGAGGTGTTATATCTCCTACATCAAGGAGCCGATTAAGCGTAGCTCGAGTTGTGAATCCAACATTCAGCCTTTCTCCTACCAAAGAGATAAAGCAGTTCTAATTAATAGTTAATAAGAGTAATATTTTTCTGTTTTTTTTTTTTTACTGAGTTTATTAACAACTAAGAATAACCACAGTTGCTAGCTTGAATATCCCACTTTAATATAAGTAAATCACATCACATCAGTGACATCACCAAACTCATAACTGAATAAAAAGGTCTTCTTATAAAAAGTATCTGTGTTCAGGGAGTGAGTTAAGTATGTGTATCTGCTTATGTGAAACTTGGGAGCATTACCTGGCAGTTGGCTTGCTGGGTCCTTGTAGTGGATGTCATCCAGTTCTCGACACTGTAGTGCTGCTGGCTTTAGAAACCTTGCGCACAACTTGCGAACAAACTTTGTCATCTACAAAGATGTATTTCAGAAAGGATTTTCCATACCATTTGAAAAGACATATCTAAAACAAATGACAAATCTAACATTATTAGCAGAATTATGGATTAACCTTCCATTTTACCTCTTCATGTAGAAGAAAGATGGATGACCTCTCTCTCTGGAGGAGGAGGTTCAAGGTTGAGAAGGCTGGTAATGTTGCTTGATAAAAGAGGAGGTACACTTCCGTAAGTGGGTTGGAAAATGCATCCACCAGCCTTCGGAACCTTGGTTGTTTCTCATCTGAATAAAAAAGTACAGGTTATGCACAGTACAGACATTTATGTTTCTTTTTTTTGTGTGCAATAATCTTGCAACAGTGTAATGAAATATTCAGCCTACCTAAGGACTTGAAGTAGCTAGTGAGTGGCTCATACCGCTGCAGAATGCGATTCACACAGCTCTCCAGGCTCAACCATCGAACGGAAACATGCTGTAGCATTTCCATATAGTCACTTTCGTGGAGGTCACAAAATTCTGTGATGAAAATATATAATCCATAATATCAATTCAAAGAAAATCTTCTGCATTTCCATTGTACTACACAGGTGCATGTTAAGTAACAAACCTGACAGATATCCTTTACGGTTGGTGCTTCCCCTAAACCAGTATGCAACATCCACACTCAGGTCCTCTGGATCAAATCCAGTTACCTGCAATTTAATCACATTCCAATTAGTTACATATTCATTACAATCCAGCACAGCAAACTATTTTACATGGCATTAAACAGCTACTGTAGGTCATGGAAAGCAGACATTATCAAACTTACATCCAAAAACCTCTGCCCAGCATGTTTGGCCGTGTTGTGGATGATGTGGCAGGGGCACCCATGAATGTAAATGTTTCCATTTTCATTGAGTGCTCTTGATGAAATAGAATTTTTTGCTCCCGTGTTGACAGGTGCATTGTCAATGGACAGACTTACACAGTTACCCCATGTAATAGCATTTTTCTGCAAGACCTCATTCATCTTTTGAAAGATTACTTCAGCTGTGCCACAGCTACGGCCACTGGTGGTGCACATATCTAGAAACCTATGGACAACTTTGCTAGTGTCACTGTCATATATCCGCACAGTGAGTGGATTCATTTTATCTCATCCTGCAAAGACAAGTTGCATGTTTTACATAATTAAGGTTACACATCTGTATTAAGTGTGTGTGTGTGTGTTCTAGGAATGGGTGCCAGAATATATAAAACAAACAAATATACTGTTTACAATAGCTGTCAAAGTTATACCTGTATCGTTTGACCCATCTGTGATCAATGTAAAAGGATTTTCCCTCATTTTCATCACCAATTCATTTCTAAAATATGGTGCCACTGCTCCATTGATAATGCACGCTGTTTTAGTGCTCGCACACTTAAAATCCTGTGCTGTGGTCGAATCTTTAAAGCACTCCTTTAACAATGGGCTGAAATGGTCTGCTACTGCAAATGGCACATTGTGTTGGACCATTGCAACAGCCACCTTTACCTCAGCTCTCCTTGTCTGCAACAGAAAGCAGAAAGGGTTATATAAAGCACTAAATCAAGCATTCCATGCAACATAAGTGTTTTTATAATTGTTAATACAACCTACAATTTTAACAAAATTCAGCTAACATTACTGCCTGTCTTTTGGTTTTCATATGTACCATGTACCTTGCTCTCTTGTTCTGTTATGCCACCAACAGAAGCTGGAGCATAAAACTTTGCAATCCCACTTGCTGACTGAAGTGCCTGTTCTTTGGACTGATGCCCTTTGCTTTTAACATGCCTGTTGACATCAGTCACACCTTGATGGGCACATGAATTCTCCTGTCTGCAAACAGAGCACCAGTAATAGGAGCTGCTAGTGCCTTTGGTGATAAATGGCCATTTGGTTGTCCACTCATTTTTGAATGTACACCTATAAGTGGCTGCTCCACAAGCTTTTCTCTTCCCTGCCCTGTCCACTGTCTCCTGTGTGCTCTCTTCCACTGTCTCCTGTGTACTCTCTTCCACTGTCTCCTGTGTGCTCTCTTCCACTGTCTCCTGTGTACTCTCTTCCACTGTCTCCTGTGTGCTCTCTTCCACTGTCTCCTGTGTACTCTCTTCCACTGTCTCCTGTGTGCTCTCTTCCACTGTCTCCTGTGTACTCTCTTCCACTGTCTCCTGTGTGCTCTCTTCCACTGTCTCCTGTGTACTCTCTTCCACTGTCTCCTGTGTGCTCTCTTCCACTGTCTCCTGTGTGCTCTCTTCCACTGTCTCCTGTGTGCTCTCTTCCACTGTCTCCTGTGTGCTCTCTTCCACTGTCTCCTGTGTGCTCTCTTCCACTGTCTCCTGTGTGCTCTCTTCCACTGTCTCCTGTGTGCTCTCTTCCACTGTCTCCTGTGTGCTCTCTTCCACTGTCTCCTGTGTGCTCTCTTCCACTGTCTCCTGTGTGCTCTCTTCCACTGTCTCCTGTGTGCTCTCTTCCACTGTCTCCTGTGTGCTCTCTTCCACTGTCTCCTGTGTACTCTCTTCCACTGTCTCCTGTGTACTCTCTTCCACTGTCTCCTGTGTGCTCTCTTCCACTGTCTCTCCTACTGTCTCACTTGGTGTCTTCTCCACCGTCTCTGCCACCACCTCTTCCACTGTCTCCTGTGTGCTCTCTTCCACTGTCTCCTGTGTGCTCTCTTCCACTGTCTCCTGTGTACTCTCTTCCACTGTCTCCTGTGTACTCTCTTCCACTGTCTCCTGTGTGCTCTCTTCCACTGTCTCTCCTACTGTCTCACTTGGTGTCTTCTCCACCGTCTCTGCCACCACCTCTTCCACTGTCTCCTGTGTGCTCTCTTCCACTGTCTCCTGTGTGCTCTCTTCCACTGTCTCCTGTGTACTCTCTTCCACTGTCTCCTGTGTGCTCTCTTCCACTGTCTCCTGTGTACTCTCTTCCACTGTCTCCTGTGTACTCTCTTCCACTGTCTCCTGTGTGCTCTCTTCCACTGTCTCCTGTGTACTCTCTTCCACTGTCTCCTGTGTACTCTCTTCCACTGTCTCCTGTGTACTCTCTTCCACTGTCTCCTGTGTGCTCTCTTCCACTGTCTCCTGTGTACTCTCTTCCACTGTCTCCTGTGTACTCTCTTCCACTGTCTCCTGTGTACTCTCTTCCACTGTCTCCTGTGTACTCTCTTCCACTGTCTCCTGTGTGCTCTCTTCCACTGTCTCCTGTGTGCTCTCTTCCACTGTCTCCTGTGTGCTCTCTTCCACTGTCTCCTGTGTACTCTCTTCCACTGTCTCCTGTGTGCTCTCTTCCACTGTCTCCTGTGTGCTCTCTTCCACTGTCTCCTGTGTACTCTCTTCCACTGTCTCCTGTGTGCTCTCTTCCACTGTCTCCTGTGTACTCTCTTCCACTGTCTCCTGTGTACTCTCTTCCACTGTCTCCTGTGTACTCTCTTCCACTGTCTCCTGTGTGCTCTCTTCCACTGTCTCTCCTACTGTCTCACTTGGTGTCTTCTCCACCGTCTCTGCCACCACCTCTTCCACTGTCTCCTGTGTGCTCTCTTCCACTGTCTCCTGTGTGCTCTCTTCCACTGTCTCCTGTGTGCTCTCTTCCACTGTCTCCTGTGTGCTCTCTTCCACTGTCTCCTGTGTGCTCTCTTCCACTGTCTCCTGTGTGCTCTCTTCCACTGTCTCCTGTGTGCTCTCTTCCACTGTCTCTCCTACTGTCTCACTTGGTGTCTTCTCCACCGTCTCTGCCACCACCTCTTCCACTGTCTCCTCCTCTAATCTGGCAACCTTTTTAGGGGGCTTACCCTTTGGTGCCCAGAATGACAAAATATCTTTCTGCTTTTTTCCTGACATCTTTGAAAAATACAAATGCAACAATGACAATGATTAATGTATGTTTTGACAGGATATCAAATATTACCCAGAGCAATCTGCTGTAATACATCCTTAATGTAACTAGAAAGACTATTAATACAGTATAATATAATTTAAAATAAAATGAAGAAATCTTCATTCCTTTCCATACCCACTAACATTTCCCTTAGTTTCAGATAACGTAAGATAGCCAAACTGAGCCTGGTTTCAAAGTAGTTATAGAGTTTTTGACTGCATCAATAATAATGTATACGATGGGCTATATATTAAATGTTCTAGCCTAAAAATGTTAGACGAGATTCTTCCAACTTACCTTCTTCAACATCACGACGTCGTCGTGTGTTCGCGCGATGTTGTTGGTTACCTAGTAACGAACGTACGGTGGCCGAGAATGTTCCGTCAATTTCTGTGTGTTCGCGCATATATGTTGCCTAGTAACGAACGCAATCTGGCGGAGATACGCGCTGGCGGCAGGAAACTTCACTTTCTGTGCCTGCGCCTCGTATACAACGTTATATATAAAGGCAAAGGCATTGCCTTTTCAGCGTGAGAAATACACAGTGTGGCGTGTGAGCGTGTGAACCGGTCGAATTGCGTGTGTCTCACGGCCAATGCGTGAGACTTGAGAACCCTGATAATATAATATGTGATCTGAAGGACACAGATGTAAGTATATGTTAGTTATACTTTATTGGTATAAAGACTTAATCATAACTGAATCATTTGTATAAAATATTGTCAATTAATCGCACTGGCCTTGATTTTAAACTTGTTTTTAGGACAACAATGCAGGACAGTATTATTGAATAACAATATATCCAACAGATGAATAAAAGCTCTTTTATATGAATGATTGTGTGGCTCTTAAAAGAGCCGTTTTGGGGCAGAAACTCTGTAATGAGTCGGTTTACTTCTTTTTGGGTGCTGCCTTTTTAGGTTTGGCTGCTTTAGGCTTTGCCGTTTTGGGTTTGGCAGCTTTGGTCTTTTTGGGACTCTTGGCGGTTTTCTTGGGGGCTGCGGACTTCTTTGCCTTCTTGGGGCTCTTCGGTGCCTTCTTAGCGGCTGCGGGTTTCTTCACCTTCTTGGGGGATTTCTTAGCGGCGGGTTTCTTTGTCGCGGCACTCTTGGGCTTCTTGGCAGCAGCGGGTTTCTTGACTTTAGGAGCGGCTTTCTTCACGGGTTTCTTCTTGCTCTCGGCTTGATTCTTGTTGATCTTGAATGAGCCGGAGGCGCCGGTTCCTTTGGTCTGGATCAGAGTCCCTTTAGTCACCAGACTCTTGATGGCGAGTTTGACGCGGGAGTTCTTCTTCTCCACATCGTATCCGCCGGCGGCGAGAGCTTTCTTCAGGGCGGCGAGAGACACGCCGCTCCTCTCCTTGGATGCGGACACAGCTTTGACGATGAGATCACCGACGCTTGGGCCCGTTTTCTTGGGTTTAGCTGCAGATTTCTTCTTGGGCGCTTTAACAGCTGGAGCGGTTTCTGCCATCTCTCTGATCGGATCTGTAAGTTCACACACAAACACTGTCTGAGTTCAGTAATGAACAGCTGCTGAGCGGCGCTGCGCTCTTGAAACACACATGAGAACCATATAGACTCAACCCGCTCGACTCAGTGCTGCTGTGCCTCCTAGAGCCGCTCGCGCTTGTGTTTTCTCCTCTCACATTTACAGCAAAACTGGAGTGAGGAAATAGTTTGATGGAGTAAAAACATTGTGAACACTGAGCAGGACTAATGTGCTTTATTTCAAGACAAAAACACGCGACGTGGAAACGTTTAGTTTAGCGCAATCACATCAAATCCACGGCGAGCATCAGTCACCGGCAAAAGCTGCGTGTGAATTTGTTGTGATTTTTATTTAAACACGTTTAATAAATGTTGAACGTGTCCTCTGAGTGTTCAACAAACACTTTGGCAAAATAACTTTAATGAATTGATCATAAATGAGGGACTTGTGGACTGTTTCATACAGTAATTGTTTTGGGCATCTTGAAACACTCAAATCAGAGACAAAAGATCAAATCATTGTGTTGATAATATCATCCACATCTAAATGATATAATTATTAACTATCATTTTTCAGTGCTCAATAAAATATAATTAAATAACATTTTTAGTTTGAGATGGCTGAATATGTAACGTTTTAAATTCCTGATGATGAATTGCAAACTAAATATTGATAGAAGAAATCGATTCCTAATGAAAATGCTCATATTTGTTGTCATAGATGATATTAGGCCTAATTAAGGAAATACCCATTCTTGCTATAAAAATGCTGATTAATAACAACTCAATGTCACTATGATCTCTCTCTCTCTCTCTCTCTATATATATATACATTGTTTTATAGATGTATTAAATGAACTGAGGTTGAAATATCAAAATTCCCCCAAAAGTCACACCTTTGACAAAATGTATGCCTTCGGCATCGACAGCCAAAATAATTTATCAGTATGATTTATTTATGACGGATCTATTGGGTCTTTATATCAATGAAGCATAACTAATCTATTGTAGGTCGGACATTTTTAAACTTCATATCACATATATTATTATTATTATTATTGCTGTTGTTTTTGCATGAAATGCTTCAGAAACACTGTACAATAAGTTTAAATTCATTTATAATAATAATAAAAAAATAATTGATCAATTGTCACATATTATACATACATTTCTGCATATATACAGTGAAATTGTTTTTTCCCCCCACATATCCCAACTAAGCTGGGGTGAGCCATGATATGGCGCCATTGGAGCAGATAGGGTCAAGGGCCCAACATTGGTGTCTTGGCAGTGTTGGGGCTTTTGGTCAGCAGCCCAGAGCCTTAACCGCTGAGCCACCACTGCTTTGTTAATGTTAGTTATCTAATGTTGTTAATTAACGTTAACTACTTCAACCTTATTATCAAGTGTTACAAACACTTGGGAGTTAAAACACTCTTGAGCACATTCATCATCAGAGAGAGGGGGAGTGGTTTGGAGTTTGAGGGAAGAGCAGTGATTGGTTAGAATGTTCTCCAGACTCTAGCCAATAGGCGTCTGACACACTCTAATAAATACTGGTAACGAGAACACAGCGTATCATTATTTCTCTTTGTAACGTTTAAGTTTAATTAAAGATCGAAAATGAGTGGCAGAGGTAAAACCGGCGGTAAAGCGCGAGCAAAGGCTAAGACTCGTTCATCCAGGGCAGGACTGCAGTTCCCCGTCGGTCGTGTTCACAGGCTGCTCCGCAAAGGAAACTACGCACAGCGCGTTGGTGCCGGTGCTCCTGTTTATCTGGCCGCTGTGCTCGAGTATCTCACCGCTGAAATCCTGGAGTTGGCTGGAAACGCCGCTCGGGACAACAAGAAGACTCGTATCATTCCCCGTCACCTGCAGCTGGCGGTGCGGAACGACGAGGAGTTGAACAAACTCTTGGGTGGAGTGACCATCGCTCAGGGTGGTGTGCTGCCCAACATCCAGGCTGTGCTGCTGCCCAAGAAGACCGAGAAACCCGCCAAGAAGTAACCGGACTAAAGTCTGATTCCCTGCAACACAAAGGCTCTTTTAAGAGCCACCCAATTTGACCTTAAGAGAGTGATGATATTTACATAAATATGAAGCTTATTCGAGATACTCCATACGAGAAACCGTTTAGGTTACAATGTGTTTAACGTTTTACAAATGAGATAATCAAGTCAATCATTTATATACAAACTACAGTATCGTCTTCAATGTACAGAATCAGTAATTAGATACGGAATATATTTGTGCACACATATAATATCTCATCAGTATTTAATCAGTTTATTTAACATGCAACATACTGTATAATCTAAAATACAGATGAGATGAACTGAACAAAAGATCTTGAGCGGGAAACTGTCGCCGCTTGTTTGCTCTGCATTTTGGCCTATAATTTATTCCTTTTTCGTTCTTGGAATCAGTTCATTCTATTAATTTAAATATTTTGTGTGTGTGTATATATATATATATATATATCAGATTTCAATATATTTTTGTTAATCGATCCGGCTCCCAACGTTCACCTACAAGAGCCACTTTGAACCGACTCATTTGCGAACGACTCAACACATATAATTATAGTGTTTGTACGGAAGTGTGTCTGATAAAACAGTCCAGTTTGAACATATAAATGTATTTCTTCCCCAAAGCGAATCAAGAGATAAAAAATTAAAGTAGATCAGAATAACATCAAATGCAGGACAGAATAAAAGATGGAAAATTAGATTAAAGTTGTTTTAATGGTTTAACGTAGTTTTTATGGTTATAATCCACAGTAGTAAGCAGATAAATATTGAAATCCTTTAGGAACAATTATTTCTTTACTTTTTATTTTTCCTTTCATTGTATTACTACAAAATTATAATTTAAAAAAATGCGCGGCAGAAGTAAACAAAGGAAATGTAATCGTGTGGGGGGTGGAAACTTTCACACATGAGGCGAGAGGCGGGACTTTCATTTGGAAGTCTTTGATTGGCTCTTTCCGGCCCGTCAAACTTACAACTGACCAATGAAATCATTGAATGGGTTTGACCAATGAAAATACGCCAATCAGAGGCGCGCGTCATCTCCTCACAGAATTAGCATAGAGGAGGGAATAAATACTTCTGTGAGCAGCTGAACAATCATTATTCTGAGTTTGTTCTTCAGATCATCATGCCTGAACCAGCCAAATCCGCCCCGAAGAAGGGATCCAAGAAGGCCGTCACAAAGACCGCCGCTAAGGGAGGAAAGAAGCGCAGAAAGTCCAGGAAGGAGAGTTACGCTATCTACGTGTATAAAGTCCTGAAACAGGTTCATCCTGATACCGGGATCTCTTCCAAGGCGATGGGAATCATGAACTCTTTCGTCAACGACATCTTCGAGCGCATCGGCGGTGAAGCGTCTCGTCTCGCTCACTACAACAAGCGCTCCACCATCACATCGAGAGAGATCCAGACCGCCGTGCGTCTGCTGCTGCCCGGTGAACTGGCCAAACACGCTGTGTCTGAGGGCACAAAGGCTGTTACCAAATACACCAGCTCCAAGTAAAACAACATCCGGTTTCTCAACCGACCCAAAGGCTCTTTTAAGAGCCACACATGTTCTCGGTTAAAGAGTTTCTAGCAGAATATGTTTGTGCATTAGGAAGGAAATCTCGCGCGGTTACGGTTTTATAGTTATTGGAAAGATTTAAGAATCAAGACTTAAAGACAATTTATAATGTGTTTGTTACTCAAAGCTACTGTTTAATTTACGTTCATCTGGTGAACAAAAGCGCAAATATGAAACTGCTGTGACTGACTTGTTTCATTTAAAAGTAATACAATGTCTAAGTGATTTCTCACTTAACATAAACAATCCCAGATAGCATACATATCCGGGCCTCATCTGGGCCAACTATGGCACATATTGCTCAGTTATGGCAGCGACAAAGGTCATATGGGCCATACCTGGCGCACACACACCAAGCCGGTTTTAGTGTGAGTTGCGGCTTGCTGTGTGTGGGCCAGATCTGGCCCATGTGTGGTAAGCTGATTTTAGTGTGAGTTGTGAATATACTAATATTAATGAAAATAAACTATTATTAAGGTAATATAAGGTCATTTATAACACCATAAGGTCCTATTTAACACTTTCAAAGCAAGGTTCTTTATGAAACCTTATAAAAAGGGGTATATTTAGCACCAAAATGGGTTCTGCTATTGTTACAAGCCAAAGAACCCTAATTTGTTACTGTTTAGAACCATTTTCTTAAGAGTGTTTATGGGGACATTACATAGATGTAATGGTTTTTATACTGTACAAACTGTATATTCTCTCCCCTTACACTAACCCTAAACCCATACCCATCACACAAACCTTTCTGCATTTTTACATTTTCTATTAACATAGTTTAGTTTGATTTATAAGCTGTTTTCCTCATGGGGACCAAACAATGTCCCTGCAAGGTCAAATTTTAGTGGCATTACTGTGTGGACATTTGGTCCCCAAAACATAGGGAATTACCAATACACAAACACACACACACACACACACACTCAAACACGCTTGTTTTTTTTATGCCATGGTGGGGCTTACATACTTCTGCCGATTTTATACTGCGCTAATTTCCTAACCTTATACCTACTCCTAATCTTAACCTTAACAGAAACTTTTCAGCATTTTAATATTTTTATTAAAACATGATTTATAAGCTGTTTTCCTTGTTGGGAGAGGTAAAATATAGAGAAATTTGTTAGACGAGAGAAACACCCTCACAGCCGTTAAGTCGTATACTGCAAAGGTAGCCTAATATAACACAGAGTAGAGTATAATATAATATGTATAGTATTTTAAAAACAAAAATATGAAAAACTTTACCACATTTACCGATTTTGATATCTGTGGAAACGCCTCATACAGTCTGTGAAAAGGGAACAGATAAAAGACTGATGAAAACTTTCATTCATTATTTTTGTTGGTATTGATTTGTGATGTAATCATTAAATATTTCTTAAATGGCAAAAAAAAGAAAAAAAAAAACGAGGAAAAAAAAAAGGATAATATAATTTACACATGCATACATTTAGCACGTGATTAAATCTAACCAATGAGAACATGCATAGCTAATGACCCATTCCGGTTTCAACTGATTTCGACCAGCTCTGCAGCTTTTTAAGCCAATTAAGGTAATTTCTCTTAAAAGTTATGGTTTTCCTTAAAATTCTTAACACTGGTTGTGAATTAATACATTTTTAACTAAAATACACCCGTTTTAGTTGTTAATGTGATTATGAGTGTATTATTTTGCTGTATAAATGAAAAACGGTCATAACGGCCTAGTACAGTACAGAAATTCAGTTTTCTGAGGTAATTTATTCGTTACATTGCAGATTAATCTGTTAACTCGAAGTAATTTACATCAATTTTGTTGTGAATTTGATTTATTATTGTTTTTAAATAGCAACGTAAACAAGGATTTGTCCAGCAACCATGTCTACACCGGACGCATCTGCAACACAAATCCATTTCTTGTGTCAAAGGTTGCGCGAGCGCTTGGACTAATAATAAATAACCATTTTTCGTGCCATGTCAAATTTAGAATCGCTAATTATAGTAGATTCTCAATTGGTAGACACTGATTATAATTAGCTGTTGTCGCGATGGTGTCACGCCGATCGCGTCTGGTGTAGACACGGTGTAACACACTCCTATTAAATGTCGTTAAATATTATTAATATATGATGTAAACGGTAAATTCTTACCGCTGGCAGTTTAGACAGCTTTGTAAACAGTATATTTACGTAGACATATGCTTAATATTTTTACAAAGGCTACGGTTATTCGGTCATATTAAAGTTACTTAAAGTAATAAATTATACAATTATTTATAATATCTTCACTCTGAAAGTAGTACATTGTCCAATAGTCTTGGCTGCCGGTGTCGTGTCGAAAAGTGATGGTCCGCCGAAAATTGATTGCCGTCCGCGGGAGCGCGCGCAGCGTGTTAAAGCTGCACCCAGTCTCTTTACGACTACAGCTGCTTTTATGTGGATTAAACAGACAAAACGTGCAAATAAACATCAGCTTATGTCCGTGGTAATAGTGATTGAAGCCTAAAAGTGATTGAAGCCTCTACTTATTGATTGAAAGGTTATTTCTGCCCTGAAATTAGTTGATTTCCTTCAGAAGAATCATATTTCACAGATTATAACTCATCTAGTACATTTCACCTCCTAAAATACCTTTTAGATGGCCAATACAACCATTATAATGCGACATTTCACCTGCCAGAAAGTGATTGAAGCCTTTACTTATCGATTGAAAGGTTATTTCTGCCCTGAAATTAGTTGATTTCATTCCGAATAATTATATTTCACAGATTATAACTCACCTAGTAACATTTTTTACTCTAATTAATTAATCTGTGTCAGTGTTTTCATCTTTTGCTCATTGTGAATGGTACAGTAGGTAGTCAACCAAAAGTTAAAACCAGGGGCGTTATGAAACTCAATCTGGTTGAGTACCATCTTTTCTTGTGAATGCAAGGGTAAATGTTTAAAATCTGAAACAAATAAAAACATGCTGAAATGTGACATTTTTGCAATTTAGTAAGTTACATGTTATTTAGTAATAAAATGTTCAAGCATCGTTAAGTTCTGTTTACCACAGAACTTATTTTACTTATAACTGAAACACTTGTGTTACCAAGGCAGTGACTGACGCATTTGTATTATGAGCTCTGTTATTAGCCCCACAGTGGAAAACAAAACCATATCCGTACTGGCTGGGCCGGTTTGAAATGGAATGGTTAAGCAACAAGAAAAGTTTGGCCCGATGGTGGAAAAGTGGCAATTGTATGCATTCACTCACTCTAACTGATTTGCTGAAATCAAAATGTGGATGTGATGGTGAGCGCTAGCCAATGAGATTTCTGATTGGGAATTAGTTCCTCCCACTGCTGAAGGAACGGTAATGGTTTTTGCTTGCTCTTAAAGGCTAAATAATTCCAAACAAACTGTTATTTTGACAGGAAAAAGCCCTCACAGTTTTTCTATATTCTACTCAAAGATGAGATTTGATGCTTGTTTCTTTATTTGTGCATAAATTCATTTCTACAGATAAACACATTAGCCTTGAGGGGAGGCACAACAGTAAAAGAAAGCGTTTGGCGAATTCTCAGCTTCCTTCTTACAAACGACATGGCCCGACAGACTAACTGGAGGGGAATCAATGGCAAGGCTGCATTTAAAGACACCTCTTTAAAAACTGTAATTAATGGTAAGGCTTTATGAAAATAACTACTGTGATTTTATTCATGTTGTTTGGTGTCGGCTAAAAATGTTACGCTATAAATGTTAGATTTATAATAAATAACAGTAATTATTTGCCACCTTAATGTTGGTCATATATGTGTCATTGTAGCTTCTGTCAGAAGAAACCGCTTAACTGCAACTGCAACAGACCAAGTAATTGAACATTGGGTCAAAAGATGGCTGCCGCTTGTGCAGACAGGGTGGAGGCCGTCGGGCAAGAGAAAAAAATGAAGATCTTGCCTTCTCCTGGTTCTGACACTTGTTCGCCCTTGACCTTGTTCCTAATGTGTAGACCTTGTGGACCATGGACTGTTTTCTTTGGACTGCCTTCTGGTTTGACCCCTGCCTGTTCAACAGACTCCCCTTTTGCCCTGCTAGTTATCAATCTGTTGACCTGAATTCTCCACTTCAAGACTCTGTTGCAGGTTCAACAATGTATTCAATTCAGTGGGAAAATTTGAATATATATTGGATCTAATTTATTTATATTTATATAATTTTTATATAATATGTTTTGTTATAGGGGCGGCACGGTGGCGCAGCGGTTAGCACTGTCTCCTCACAGCAAGAAGGTTGCGGGTTCAAACCCCGGTTGCCCCGGCCTTTCTGTGTGGAGTTTGCATGTTCTCTGCGTGGGTTCTCTCCGGGTGCTCCGGCTTCCTCCCACCATCCAAAGACATGCAGGCTAGGTTAATTGGTGTCTCCAAAAATTGCCCTAGATGTGAATGTGAGTGTGTGTGTCTGTCTATGTGTGGCCCTGCGATGAACTGGCGACCTGTCCAGGGTGTACCCCGCCTTTCGCCCAATGTTAGCTGGGATAGGCTCCAGCCCCCCGCGACCCTGTAAAGGATAAGTGGTTGAGGATGGATGGATGTATGTTTTGTTATATGTTTATAAATATTTATATGTATAATTAAATATATATATATATATATATATATATATATATATATATATAAAATTTGTATATTTAATAAAAGCAATTTAGACTATGAGTGTTTTCTTTATTATAGGATAATCAGATGTGGGCCACATCTGGCCCAGATGTCAGTCACTGCCTCAGACATCTGGCCCAGATGTGACCCATGCCATTTCTGAGATGTGGCCCACATCTGGTCCGGTTGTGGCTGACTTCTAGGAGCCACACTCGGGTTGAGTCATCGCCGTCATTCCATGCGGTATGCGGCTAGAGCGATCGAGCAGCTACCACTGAAGTCCTCTGTTCACAGTCTTGAACCTCTTTCTGCCTCTTCTGGACAGATTGTGCCTCTCCATTGCTCCAGTAATTGATAGGAAAACAATAAAACTAGGTAAAAAAAAGTTTGAGCTGAAAGAAATGTAGAACCGTTCAATTGAGCTAACATTAATGTTAGCGAGCTCAGTAACGTTAGCTACGTTAGTTGACATTGACGCAAAACCGCCACAAGATCCACTGTGGTAAAATTGGTTTTATATTGGACGTTGGATATTCGACACATTCAAAAAATCTATTATGTAGCTTAACCTTTTGACCTACCCTTGTCAAAACACTTTTGGTGAACTCCGCTAACTGCCTTACACATAAAGCTTTTTTCCAATTTTTTTTTTAATGATTTTATAAATGTTATAAATATGCTGAATAACCATAAACGGACCCTAGAAGATTTTTTGGGGGGGGGTTTGTTAATGCTGCAATTGCCATATCAAAAGAATGATAGAGATTGAAGGTGTAAGCCCAAAAGTGTGCAGAATCAGTAATTTTGATGTATGGAACTATGCATTTAGTAGAAAAGCCCTAAAGAAAGGCACAACCAGCAACCCAGCTCTCAGCAGTGGTAGCAGCAGCAGCCCAGCGTCAGCCCTCAGTAGTCATAGCAGCAGCAAAAAAAAGAACTTAAGAAATTAAACATGCCCTGATGATCAGCATCAGGAATATAAGGCGCAAAGTGTTCATCCTGATAGATGAGAGCACGACTGAACGTGAAAGGGGATTTTCAGCGATGAATACTATTGTTTCACCACTGAGAAATCAGCTGAAGATTGTCAATGTGTCCTCTTTGATGTTCGTAAAGTTAGTGGGTCCATCACTAGAGCTGAGGAACCCAACTAAGTTTGTTAGGAGGTTGGGTGATGACAAGGAGGTCAGCAGACCATGCTGCCTGTAGACAAAGACAGCATAGACCAGAGGAGCCTGCCTTTACTCCTATTTGGAAGCTGATGAATGCATTAATTGTAGTATGTGAATAAGTAAATGTGATGTATTTAAAGTGTAAACTGCACACAAGTGCCTCAAGTGTTGTTCGGGTTGTTTCATAATGCATTGAGTTGAGTAATTACCTCCCATGTCGGTGTGATTAAATCAAACATAAACTGCCAAAGAAATTGGCCCTGATTCTTTTAAAGTGCTCATATTATACTCATTTTCAGGTTCATAATTGTATTTAGAGGTTGTACCAGAATAGGTTTATATGGTTTAATTTTCAGAAAACACGATATTTTTGTTGTTCTGCACATTGCTGCAGTTCCTCTTTTCACCCTGTGTGTTGAGCTCTCTGTTTTAGGGACCGAGTGAGGCATCCCACTTCTGTTCCATCTTTGTTGCGAGTCGCACATGCTCAGTAGCTAGGTAAGCACTGCTAGCTAGTCAGTTGCAGAGTATGAGAGCGTGCCATGCTAGCAGCTAGGTGAGCATTATAACGTGTGTTACAAAGTGACACACGTTGGTCACGGAAGTAAAGGCTGGACTACGAGAGAGCTGTTTGGAGCAGTTTGTGAACAATGTTTAATGTTGGAGATAGTAAGTCCCTTTGGGCTGGACTTTGTAAACCTATAACATGCACAAAAAAGGTATATAACACAAAGGGAAAAAGCCAAAAAGCATAATATGAGCACTTTAAAATCAACATATTTGCCAACCAATATTTTCAAACATGTTCATTTCATACATTTTACGAGGGTGAAAACAGTTGACAGCCTGTTAACAATCAAGGTAAAAAATAAAGTGAATTGTAAAGTATTTGTCTTTGTTTGAATAACTACTCAACCCTACCTTACATATTAATACTGGAAAAAGAGCCCCTTTGATGTAAAAACAGTCATTTTACAGCGGGATTTTGAATGATGACGTTTACCGTAAATAAGGGCTCCCCATCCCTACAAAAGCCAATTTAACCACTGCTGGTAAGCATTCACATAATTTCAATACAAGGATAACATGAAGAATATGGAAAGCAGGAAATTGGAAAAATAGTATGTTTATTCACTTGGAACACAATAAAGACAGACATTGTTTTAAAGACACTGAATGCAAGCACACTTTCTGCACACATTAATATGTGCTCACTCCTGTCACCTCTGGCTTTTTTGGAAAGTCATTATAAATATCTACTCAGAAATCTTTAATTTTGGCTTTAAAAATGTACTCCTAGAACTGAGTGTACAATAAAAATTACAAATACTTTTGCAAGACATGTATGTGTGTATACATACAGTACTGTGGAAAAAGTATTTGCCCCTTCCTGTTGTCTTCTATTTATCTGTATTGTAGATGTCTTACAAAATGTTCAAACCTTCAAATGCGTATTTGACCCCATAGTTGCTAAATCCCCAAATGTCTGTAGACATTAGATTCCTTTTTTTACTTACATTTTAGGTTATGGAAGCCCCATTTCAGGCTCAACATTGTACATTTTGTCAAGGTCCTTGTTTCCAGGTTAAATATTTTAGTATTTTGGCTCTTTTACAGTGTTAGGATCGAAAGTTTGTGGAGAGATGTTTATGCTTATGTTTAACTCTTCTCTACAATCTTCACCAACATTGAGAATAAAGGGCTTCTGAATCCAGATGATGAAATGCATCTCTATGCACTCAACCGGTGCTTCATGCCTCATGTACAGAAACAGCTTCAGTTCTTTCAGGATGGCTGGAACCACCACACCAAAGGAAACTGGTCACCAATGCAAGACCCCATCTATTTGTCAGAGCCGATTAGGAAAAATACTTAAATATTAATTAATGTATATACATTGTAGGTGAGCCTCATTTTAATCACATGTAGCTTGTTATTGTAATACAGTAATCTTTAAGGACTCTCAAAGTAGGACAGACATATTTGTTTGGATAATTTGTTAAAAATTAACTTTTAATGATCTGTTTTCTAATACAGTTAGATGCCATGCAATGTGGCATTGACTGAACATGGCCATGTGGTCATCACGAACCTGGTGTAGTGATCCCTGAAGTACAAATGTAATGTCAACTTACACAGCAGGATGCTGAGAGGTTCCCAGACTCAGATGTCTGAATGACATTTCAAACAAAAACAAACAGTCCTGAGAAAATGCTGCTTGACAATCACCTATTTTTCAACAAATGATTTCCATTCATCTGTTGCTTTCTTATATGCACTAGTAGCATCTTGATCATGGATGGCATCACCGTGGCAACACATTTTGGGTATGTTATGTGCAGAGTGTAGTAGTATGCCATCATTACCAACATTCCTTCCAGAATTCCTCCTGGGGGAGGGTGCTCACAGGCATGTTTCCCACGGGAACAATGCTGGTTGTTGCATCAAAAAGCAGCACTGGAGAGGAGAGAAGCCGCTTCACCAGGTATAACCCAGGGTCCTCGCCCAGTGGGAATAAAACAAAAGAACATAGTGAAGAGTTTAAAGAGAAGCAGTGCTGTGCATCAAAACTGCTTCAAAGTTTGTTCATTGAACACTACAATTTTTTTTACGGACGAATTGAACCAAGAGCGCTATCAACAGTTAACAATGCTCACTGTAATTTACTGTAGGAACAGAAGAAATGAACATGAGGTTTGGGACTGTGAACTGTCAGTGACATTTCAGTGAGTGGTAAAGGCCTAACATAACAATTCTCCCCTTAAGGATATGAAGCAGTGCCTCACTGGCATGTCCGAGACGCTTTGGTGGTGGAGTTGGTGATGGGAGTGTATTGAGGAGGGCATTAGTGAAATCCACTATGGAACAGAAAAATGGCATTTTATGGAATGGTTTGAACATGGCTGACATAAAGGATTTGGTATGGAACAGCAACTTACCTCCACGCAGATCCAAGGGGAAAGGTGGTTTCAGGGCCTTCTTCCACACACCATAGAACTGCACTTTAGCACAAAAGTCCGCTCGTCTTCCCTTCTTTTCCTCTATGTATTTGCTGTTGGTGCCACCAAGTATGCGACGCAGCTCATCTATTGCCTAGGACCAAATTGTACTCCGTTATTACAACTACTGAGCAGGCTTAATATAGGGCAGGCTGAACAGACAGAAGCACAGAGTACAAAGAAGGGAAGTTAAGAAGCTTACATTTCGAGTGTCTGAAGCATGGATATGCCTCAAAGATTCTTCCTTTGTAACATCTGCATCATTTAAAGCACGCCTGGCCTCGAACTCAGGGTCCAAAAGTTGGGCAACATCGCCTTGGTTGGGTTTTGCCTTGGGCTTCGTGTACATGTTGCTCAATGTTTGCCTGCATCTTCAGACTGTCCTGGCCGGCTAGAACAAGACAGTCAAGGAAAGACGTTTCAATGTAAACACTCGTCAGCTAAACGTTTTACTTAATATATTGTGATACATGACTTTAAAGTTAAATGCAAGTTTAAGATGCTTGATCATAAAATAATGTGTCAAATCAATTGAAGGAAAATATAATAATTTATTTGATATTGTTCACATCAATGTGGACAATGACTGTGTCAGCTGATAGATTTAAGTCAGAAAAGTGTGTTCAGTAACATCCAAAACCTTAGACCCTGAGAAATAACATATGATGTGCTTAGAAATTTCAATTGTTGATCACAACCCAGGCTTGGTACATACAGGTATTTTTCCCTTGGCGCTGGCTCGGTAAAACCTCCGCTTTTAACACACAAAAGTCATCGCCTATATCGCTATATAATACCGTCTGGACATGCCCACAGACTACGTAATTATACGCGTCTAGCGATTTGTAGGCTCTTAGTTTTTCTCGCGTGTAAACACTAGGCTTGTCCACCAGATAGCTGTATATGGCGGGCCATTGAATATCTGACCACTTGCTGACGTTGTCTAACCATTCTGTTATGAGCTCGCGATCAGGCAGACAATCGCCATTAACTAAAACAAGCTTGTTATGGTACTGTTCCCGTTCCTGTGGTGGCAAAGACAGTGCATAACTTGACACAATAATATGCCGGTCTATTATCCGCGCCATTTTTCTGACCCCATGCTGCGCGCGCACCCAACCTAGCATTCGAATGTTTACAAACATTGAAGGGGTCTATAAGCAAAATAACAGGAATACACAGGCCAATATCCAACATTGCGAATGCCTTACAATGTACTCTGGCGCATGAGATGGAGATAATTGTAGGCTCAGTACAGGTTTAAACTTTTTAAATGTACAGAAAACAGAACTATGACACACCTGCACTGAAACTGTCCTCACTGAGTTCATCATTGCTCTCAAGAATTATGTTGAACCGCTTGTGTCGCCACTTCTGTCACCATCTGTTGGGTCTGGCATTTTCATTGTTTTTTCAGCAGTTTGGGATATGTGGGTGGAGGCTCGAGGCTGGCATGGTGGCTCTCCACTAGTTGAGGGTATAATCCCTCTTCCACTACAAGTGTTGGCATCTTTGTCAGTAGTATTTTCACACTATTACAACTGTGGGGGATAAAAGACAATTAAGAGCATTAATAATATGAGACATTTTGACAGTAATAATCTTTATCATTTGACTGATGAAATTCCAAAGCATCTTTCAGGGCCAGGAAAAAGATTCTTCAGGTCATCCCGACTAAGGACTTTCAAAGCCTCCTCATCAATACTGGCAGCTGTAAATTTATAAGACAAATATATGTTTATAGGTGACACTTTCCAGCTCCCGATCACTGAATTCCAACACAATAAAGACACGACAGTCTATGCAACCCTCAAATTATTATTAAATAATTTTTATTGTAAATATTAATCTGCATGAAATGAACCTACTGCAATATGCCCTTTTAGAAGGATGTCTAAAAAAATGTAACTGCCTAGGGCAAAATTAAAAATTGACCACATGATCAACCAAATTATGACTGAAGTTGCTGCTAAAATTGTGTAAACAACAATATCTTTTAGTAGATCCACAGACAGAGATTAATATTAATCTTAACTGATTCAATGTGTTTTTAATTTAAGTTAAAAACACATTTGGGGCAGCCAGCAGCACCCGCGGAGGACATGTGAAATGCCGTTATATTAACGACACTGTGGTCCTGAAAACATGATTTTTGCAAATATAATACAGCTATGTAGGCTAAAGTTACATACCTTGAACTGTTGTCTGCTCAGTTGGCATCAAAGATACGTGCCACCGTTATCAGAAAGAGCGCCAATTTCGCGCAATCGTAAGTCACTGAAGTCATCGAGAAGTGACGGACAGGAACTGTGAAGCGGTCATTCAGTCGGTCTCTGTGAAATGGCAATAAGTACATCAATGGGAAGTCCGTGATTATCACAGATGTGGATGATGCTTCCACGTGTTTGGACTGATCTTTGTGATTGAACTCTTTTGTTGCTTTTGAGTACCTGAATTATGAAACTTTAAATTTGAATCAAGACGTGTTGGCATATGAAGTGGCAGTGCCCACTCTTGCCCAGGCTACAGAATTAGTACATGAGCTCATTGATTACACATTTTTCTAATAGTTTCACAGAAAGTGTGCTTGTGCCAATAAAATAGTCTTTGTGATGTTATTTCCCATAGAAATGGGCGTGAGGATGTGCAAGTGTGTCATGAGCTGAGGTGCTGTTTGTACATGTTTGTAGAAGTCTGAGGCGTCCTTTTTAATAAATTATATTTTCAACAGATGCTTTATGTGTTATTCATAAATCAAGTAACTTGAGGTTTTATTTGGTGCGATTTATAGTGAGAGCTAAAAACCCTATTGTAACATTCATTCACTCAATTTTAAGATTCCCAGACTAGTTGGAACAAAAAGACATGTCCATCAATTTAAGATTATACCATTCATGCAAAGATTAAAAACATGTAAATAACTTTAAAAACAAGATAATCCATCTAACATGTCTAAATCTAAGATTTGATATCCATAATCTGTGCTCCAGTTAGCATCTGAACATCTGGGAGACCATATTTATAGTGAATCTTAGTAAATACTTCAGACAAATGTTAGTTTGGTTTAGCCTTGACAACACAGATGGTCTGAACTCTGCAACATGTCAAAAGTGTTTGATACTTGTTGACTGGATATCGGATGTCTTTGTAACAAAAGCAGAAAAATGAACATTTTAACAGGAACTGTAAATGTGGATAATTTCTGGCATCTAATTTATATTCCTAGTATGAAATCAGACCATTCCTAATCTGTGATAGCAGCTAAAAAGTCTCTCATCAAAGGCAATGTAGTCCTTATAATGACTAGGAAGCTTCAGACTTCAATAGCTTCCCCACCACATCAACACCAGGCCAGAATTCAAGTAGAAACCGCAAGGTATTAGAAGTGTCATCATTAAAGCTAGTCAGTTGAGTCCCATATACTTAACTCAATGTATGTTGAAGGAATCCTCCGAGCCCGTTTCTTCAAGAGACCTCGCTGTCTTCATCTATTGGCCAATGTACCCTCTCAGAGATCATCTGACAGATTGACGAGATTACACAAGTATTACATAAATGGTCTCATTTTAGCAATGGGGTGTACATTATTGTAGCACTAATCCTAGGAAAAAGGTCTTCCAGTCAGCAATGGCCAGATCTATCAGGCATCCTTTTAAGAATAATAAAAAGAGATATGAAAACAAGTTAATCACTTACATATCTATAAACTTATTGACAGTGTAGGTTTTGAAAGCTCACCTGCAGCTCAATGTTTGTACTTCATGTCTTTTCATTCTTGGTATATATTTCACATGTTTTATGGAGATTAGCTCTTACTGGCAAAAAAAAAGGTTATAAATCACTTCGTAATTTGAAGTAGAAATATGAAACTCTTTAACCGAGAACATGGGCGGCTCTTAAAAGAGCCTTTGGGTCGGTTGAGAAACCGGATGTTGTTTTACTTGGAGCTGGTGTATTTGGTGACGGCCTTCGTGCCCTCAGACACGGCGTGTTTGGCCAGTTCACCGGGCAGCAGCAGACGCACGGCGGTCTGGATCTCTCTCGATGTGATGGTGGAGCGCTTGTTGTAGTGAGCGAGACGAGACGCTTCACCGCCGATGCGCTCGAAGATGTCGTTGACGAAAGAGTTCATGATTCCCATCGCCTTGGAAGAGATCCCGGTGTCAGGATGAACCTGTTTCAGGACTTTATACACGTAGATAGCGTAACTCTCCTTCCTGGACTTTCTGCGCTTCTTTCCTCCCTTAGCGACGGTCTTTGTGACGGCCTTCTTGGATCCCTTCTTCGGGGCGGATTTGGCTGGTTCAGGCATGATGATCTGAAGAACAAACTCAGAATAGTGATTGTTCAGCTGCTCACAGAAGTATTTATTCCCTCCTCTATGCTAATTCTGTGAGGAGATGACGCGCGCGCCTCTGATTGGCGTATTTTCATTGGTCAAACCCATTCAATGATTTCATTGGTCAGTTGTAAGTTTGACGGGCCGGAAAGAGCCAATCAAAGACTTCCAAATGAAAGTCCCGCCTCTCGCCTCATGTGTGAAAGTTTCCACCCCCCACACGATTACATTTCCTTTGTTTACTTCTGCCGCGCATTTTTTTAAATTATAATTTTGTAGTAATACAATGAAAGGAAAAATAAAAAGTAAAGAAATAATTGTTCCTAAAGGATTTCAATATTTATCTGCTTACTACTGTGGATTATAACCATAAAACTACGTTAAACCATTAAACAACTTTAATCTAATTTTCCATCTTTTATTCTGTCCTGCATTTGATGTTATTCTGATCTACTTTAATTTTTTATCTCTTGATTCGCTTTGGGGAAGAAATACATTTATATGTTCAAACTGGACTGTTTTATCAGACACACTTCCGTACAAACACTATAATTATATGTGTTGAGTCGTTCGCAAATGAGTCGGTTCAAAGTGGCTCTTATAGGTGAACGTTGGGAGCCGGATCGATTAACAAAAATATATTGAAATCTGATATATATATATACACACAAAATATTTAAATTAATAGAATAAACTGATTCCAAGAACGAAAAAGGAATAAATTATAGGCCAAAATGCAGAGCAAACAAGCGGCGACAGTTTCCCGCTCAAGATCTTTTGTTCAGTTCATCTCATCTGTATTTTAGAATATACAGTATGTTGCATGTTAAATAAACTGATTAAATACTGATGAGATATTATATGTGTGCACAAATATATTCCGTATCTAATTACTGATTCTGTACATTGAAGACGATACTGTAGTTTGTATACAAATGATTGACTTGATTATCTCATTTGTAAAACGTTAAACACATTGTAACCTAAACGGTTTCTCGTATGGAGTATCTCGAATAAGCTTCATATTTATGTAAATATCATCACTCTCTAAAGGTCAAATTGGGTGGCTCTTAAAAGAGCCTTTGTGTTGCAGGGAATCAGACTTTAGTCCGGTTACTTCTTGGCGGGTTTCTCGGTCTTCTTGGGCAGCAGCACAGCCTGGATGTTGGGCAGCACACCACCCTGAGCGATGGTCACTCCACCCAAGAGTTTGTTCAACTCCTCGTCGTTCCGCACCGCCAGCTGCAGGTGACGGGGAATGATACGAGTCTTCTTGTTGTCCCGAGCGGCGTTTCCAGCCAACTCCAGGATTTCAGCGGTGAGATACTCGAGCACAGCGGCCAGATAAACAGGAGCACCGGCACCAACGCGCTGTGCGTAGTTTCCTTTGCGGAGCAGCCTGTGAACACGACCGACGGGGAACTGCAGTCCTGCCCTGGATGAACGAGTTTTAGCCTTTGCTCGCGCTTTACCGCCGGTTTTACCTCTGCCGCTCATTTTCGTTAAGTAACTATAACAAGAACGTTACAAAGAGAAATAATGATACGCTGTGTTCTCGTTACCAGTATTTATTAGAGTGTGTCAGACGCCTATTGGCTAGAGTCTGGAGAACATTCTAACCAATCACTGCTCTTCCCTCAAACTCCAAACCACTCCCCCTCTCTCTGATGATGAATGTGCTCAAGAGTGATTTAAAGGTTTAAAAAAACATTGTATGAAAAAGACAAAAACAACTGTTGTATTATTATTATTATTGTTATTATTATTATTATTATAGGTTTTATACATTAGAACGCAAAAATGAAACTGAAGTTTAAGTAAAATATATTAGTGAGGAAAAAAGCGCATTAGGTGTTATACAAATGACCTTAGTACAAATAAAGGTTTGAAATAAACAATTAACTTATTATTTTATAAAGAATTTAAGAAAAACAATGAAAACAGAATTGAACTGAAAATATTTTGAAAAGGAGTCTAGCAAATTATTATTATAATATTTAAATAAATGTATATCATTGAAGGTGGTTAATTTCATAAACATTATTAATCTGAACCTTCTGAAAAAGAGCTTGTTTGCAAATAAGATAAAGCAACTATCAGAGCATGTGTGATGATATTTCCACCTGAGCCTTTTTGAAGATTCTGCTCCACTCTCAGGCTGCTCAGCGCCTCTCGCTCAACCTAGAATGCTCTTTGTGATATGTTGGTTTGGGAATCTGCGAAATAAGCAATAGGCCTGATGTTATTGAGCTCTAAGTTAATAATGGGGAAATTATGGTGTATTTCTCTGTGTACTTCTCTAAAAACAGATATATGGTGTATTTCTGTGTTATGGTGTATTTCTGTGTTTCTTTTAATTAGTTGTATATCTTTCGATCGGTCATGGTGTCTGCTCTAACAAACTGAAAGTATAATGAATATCTTTAGAGCTGGTGCTCCTTTTTGATCTAATAATATTGTGTGTGTGAGCAAAAGAAGCCCCCTCATCAAGAGGGCACACTGACCTGTACACAGCAAAAATATGTTGAGAGATTTGACACCATGGGTGTTAAAATTATCACTTTCCGGGTGAACATACAGGTCCATCTTTGCTAGTGTTAAAACAACACTGATGAAAGTGTTTATTATTCAAACACTGTGTTAGTGTTTGATTTTAATCACTCAAGGTGTTGAGAAATTATTACTCGTAAGTATATAGATGTAACACTTTATGGTGATTAATCACACAACCCCAGTGTATTTTTTTATGTTGATTTAATGTAAATAATGTAAATACTTATTTTAAAATTGTAATGCAGATGAAATTTAAAAAATAAACCTGTAGGTATTTTTCCAAAAACCAAGTGACTATGAATTTATTAGAACATTTATTAAAAAAATTATATATCAAACATACAATTGAATAAAACAGCTCATCTCCAATGCAATAGCATCTTAACACTGGTATGAAAATACACATTATGACAAATATTTCTTAAATATAAATTTCTACTAAATTTCAAACAAATTTTTTTGTAAAAAAAAAAAAATGGAAAAATGACTCCGCACCATAGGACATCTGTACATGTTGATATACTTTGTCACATGCCCCTTTCAGCAACAAGTTCAGGAAATACATCCACTTCTGTAGAGGTGTCATCCGTAACCTTAACAGGTGTCTGTTCTCGAATGGCAAATGCTTTTTTTGCTGTAAAACAATAACTTCATTACTACGCAAAAATATTTATTAATCTATAAGACATTAAAGTACTTCGTAAATTAAGCTATATTATACAGTAAATGCACAGACTTACCTTCCGTGACAAACTCCAAAAAACATGGCTCTTTGAGTTTCACATATTTTCTAGTGTCCATGTATTGTGTTCTTGCCTTTACTGTCCAACCTGTAAAAGGTAAGCAAACTTGAATGACATTTTATATACAAACAAATATGACACATACAAAATAAAAATACATAAGATACAAATTCAAACCAATTTTGTTTGCCATGGGTGCTTATCCTCATAGGAAAAAGCAAACTAACAGACTCAATATAATCAGGTCACTTTGTGTTTTCCTACAGATTCTGTTTAATTGTCACAGTGCCCACACACATATTACAGCAATGCCACAGGGTTCTCAAGTCTCACGCATTGGCCGTGAGACACACGCAATTCGACCGGTTCACACGCTCACACGCCACACTGTGTATTTCTCACGCTGAAAAGGCAATGCCTTTGCCTTTATATATAACGTTGTATACGAGGCGCAGGCACAGAAAGTGAAGTTTCCTGCCGCCAGCGCGTATCTCCGCCAGATTGCGTTCGTTACTAGGCAACATATATGCGCGAACACACAGAAATTGACGGAACATTCTCGGCCACCGTACGTTCGTTACTAGGTAACCAACAACATCGCGCGAACACACGACGACGTCGTGATGTTGAAGAAGGTAAGTTGGAAGAATCTCGTCTAACATTTTTAGGCTAGAACATTTAATATATAGCCCATCGTATACATTATTATTGATGCAGTCAAAAACTCTATAACTACTTTGAAACCAGGCTCAGTTTGGCTATCTTACGTTATCTGAAACTAAGGGAAATGTTAGTGGGTATGGAAAGGAATGAAGATTTCTTCATTTTATTTTAAATTATATTATACTGTATTAATAGTCTTTCTAGTTACATTAAGGATGTATTACAGCAGATTGCTCTGGGTAATATTTGATATCCTGTCAAAACATACATTAATCATTGTCATTGTTGCATTTGTATTTTTCAAAGATGTCAGGAAAAAAGCAGAAAGATATTTTGTCATTCTGGGCACCAAAGGGTAAGCCCCCTAAAAAGGTTGCCAGATTAGAGGAGGAGACAGTGGAAGAGGTGGTGGCAGAGACGGTGGAGAAGACACCAAGTGAGACAGTAGGAGAGACAGTGGAAGAGAGCACACAGGAGACAGTGGAAGAGAGCACACAGGAGACAGTGGAAGAGAGCACACAGGAGACAGTGGAAGAGAGCACACAGGAGACAGTGGAAGAGAGCACACAGGAGACAGTGGAAGAGGTGGTGGCAGAGACGGTGGAGAAGACACCAAGTGAGACAGTAGGAGAGACAGTGGAAGAGAGCACACAGGAGACAGTGGAAGAGAGTACACAGGAGACAGTGGAAGAGAGTACACAGGAGACAGTGGAAGAGAGTACACAGGAGACAGTGGAAGAGAGCACACAGGAGACAGTGGAAGAGAGTACACAGGAGACAGTGGAAGAGAGCACACAGGAGACAGTGGAAGAGAGCACACAGGAGACAGTGGAAGAGAGTACACAGGAGACAGTGGAAGAGAGCACACAGGAGACAGTGGAAGAGAGCACACAGGAGACAGTGGAAGAGAGCACACAGGAGACAGTGGAAGAGAGCACACAGGAGACAGTGGAAGAGAGCACACAGGAGACAGTGGAAGAGAGTACACAGGAGACAGTGGAAGAGAGTACACAGGAGACAGTGGAAGAGAGTACACAGGAGACAGTGGAAGAGAGCACACAGGAGACAGTGGAAGAGAGTACACAGGAGACAGTGGAAGAGAGTACACAGGAGACAGTGGAAGAGAGTACACAGGAGACAGTGGAAGAGAGCACACAGGAGACAGTGGAAGAGAGTACACAGGAGACAGTGGAAGAGAGTACACAGGAGACAGTGGAAGAGAGTACACAGGAGACAGTGGAAGAGAGCACACAGGAGACAGTGGAAGAGAGTACACAGGAGACAGTGGAAGAGAGCACACAGGAGACAGTGGAAGAGAGCACACAGGAGACAGTGGAAGAGGTGGTGGCAGAGACGGTGGAGAAGACACCAAGTGAGACAGTAGGAGAGACAGTGGAAGAGAGCACACAGGAGACAGTGGAAGAGAGTACACAGGAGACAGTGGAAGAGAGTACACAGGAGACAGTGGAAGAGAGCACACAGGAGACAGTGGAAGAGAGCACACAGGAGACAGTGGAAGAGGTGGTGGCAGAGACGGTGGAGAAGACACCAAGTGAGACAGTAGGAGAGACAGTGGAAGAGAGCACACAGGAGACAGTGGAAGAGAGTACACAGGAGACAGTGGAAGAGAGTACACAGGAGACAGTGGAAGAGAGCACACAGGAGACAGTGGAAGAGAGCACACAGGAGACAGTGGAAGAGAGCACACAGGAGACAGTGGAAGAGAGCACACAGGAGACAGTGGAAGAGAGCACACAGGAGACAGTGGAAGAGAGCACACAGGAGACAGTGGAAGAGAGCACACAGGAGACAGTGGAAGAGAGCACACAGGAGACAGTGGAAGAGAGCACACAGGAGACAGTGGAAGAGAGCACACAGGAGACAGTGGAAGAGAGCACACAGGAGACAGTGGAAGAGAGCACACAGGAGACAGTGGAAGAGAGCACACAGGAGACAGTGGAAGAGAGTACACAGGAGACAGTGGAAGAGAGCACACAGGAGACAGTGGAAGAGAGTACACAGGAGACAGTGGAAGAGAGCACACAGGAGACAGTGGAAGAGAGTACACAGGAGACAGTGGAAGAGAGCACACAGGAGACAGTGGAAGAGAGTACACAGGAGACAGTGGAAGAGAGCACACAGGAGACAGTGGAAGAGAGTACACAGGAGACAGTGGAAGAGAGCACACAGGAGACAGTGGACAGGGCAGGGAAGAGAAAAGCTTGTGGAGCAGCCACTTATAGGTGTACATTCAAAAATGAGTGGACAACCAAATGGCCATTTATCACCAAAGGCACTAGCAGCTCCTATTACTGGTGCTCTGTTTGCAGACAGGAGAATTCATGTGCCCATCAAGGTGTGACTGATGTCAACAGGCATGTTAAAAGCAAAGGGCATCAGTCCAAAGAACAGGCACTTCAGTCAGCAAGTGGGATTGCAAAGTTTTATGCTCCAGCTTCTGTTGGTGGCATAACAGAACAAGAGAGCAAGGTACATGGTACATATGAAAACCAAAAGACAGGCAGTAATGTTAGCTGAATTTTGTTAAAATTGTAGGTTGTATTAACAATTATAAAAACACTTATGTTGCATGGAATGCTTGATTTAGTGCTTTATATAACCCTTTCTGCTTTCTGTTGCAGACAAGGAGAGCTGAGGTAAAGGTGGCTGTTGCAATGGTCCAACACAATGTGCCATTTGCAGTAGCAGACCATTTCAGCCCATTGTTAAAGGAGTGCTTTAAAGATTCGACCACAGCACAGGATTTTAAGTGTGCGAGCACTAAAACAGCGTGCATTATCAATGGAGCAGTGGCACCATATTTTAGAAATGAATTGGTGATGAAAATGAGGGAAAATCCTTTTACATTGATCACAGATGGGTCAAACGATACAGGTATAACTTTGACAGCTATTGTAAACAGTATATTTGTTTGTTTTATATATTCTGGCACCCATTCCTAGAACACACACACACACACTTAATACAGATGTGTAACCTTAATTATGTAAAACATGCAACTTGTCTTTGCAGGATGAGATAAAATGAATCCACTCACTGTGCGGATATATGACAGTGACACTAGCAAAGTTGTCCATAGGTTTCTAGATATGTGCACCACCAGTGGCCGTAGCTGTGGCACAGCTGAAGTAATCTTTCAAAAGATGAATGAGGTCTTGCAGAAAAATGCTATTACATGGGGTAACTGTGTAAGTCTGTCCATTGACAATGCACCTGTCAACACGGGAGCAAAAAATTCTATTTCATCAAGAGCACTCAATGAAAATGGAAACATTTACATTCATGGGTGCCCCTGCCACATCATCCACAACACGGCCAAACATGCTGGGCAGAGGTTTTTGGATGTAAGTTTGATAATGTCTGCTTTCCATGACCTACAGTAGCTGTTTAATGCCATGTAAAATAGTTTGCTGTGCTGGATTGTAATGAATATGTAACTAATTGGAATGTGATTAAATTGCAGGTAACTGGATTTGATCCAGAGGACCTGAGTGTGGATGTTGCATACTGGTTTAGGGGAAGCACCAACCGTAAAGGATATCTGTCAGGTTTGTTACTTAACATGCACCTGTGTAGTACAATGGAAATGCAGAAGATTTTCTTTGAATTGATATTATGGATTATATATTTTCATCACAGAATTTTGTGACCTCCACGAAAGTGACTATATGGAAATGCTACAGCATGTTTCCGTTCGATGGTTGAGCCTGGAGAGCTGTGTGAATCGCATTCTGCAGCGGTATGAGCCACTCACTAGCTACTTCAAGTCCTTAGGTAGGCTGAATATTTCATTACACTGTTGCAAGATTATTGCACACAAAAAAAAGAAACATAAATGTCTGTACTGTGCATAACCTGTACTTTTTTATTCAGATGAGAAACAACCAAGGTTCCGAAGGCTGGTGGATGCATTTTCCAACCCACTTACGGAAGTGTACCTCCTCTTTTATCAAGCAACATTACCAGCCTTCTCAACCTTGAACCTCCTCCTCCAGAGAGAGAGGTCATCCATCTTTCTTCTACATGAAGAGGTAAAATGGAAGGTTAATCCATAATTCTGCTAATAATGTTAGATTTGTCATTTGTTTTAGATATGTCTTTTCAAATGGTATGGAAAATCCTTTCTGAAATACATCTTTGTAGATGACAAAGTTTGTTCGCAAGTTGTGCGCAAGGTTTCTAAAGCCAGCAGCACTACAGTGTCGAGAACTGGATGACATCCACTACAAGGACCCAGCAAGCCAACTGCCAGGTAATGCTCCCAAGTTTCACATAAGCAGATACACATACTTAACTCACTCCCTGAACACAGATACTTTTTATAAGAAGACCTTTTTATTCAGTTATGAGTTTGGTGATGTCACTGATGTGATGTGATTTACTTATATTAAAGTGGGATATTCAAGCTAGCAACTGTGGTTATTCTTAGTTGTTAATAAACTCAGTAAAAAAAAAAAAACAGAAAAATATTACTCTTATTAACTATTAATTAGAACTGCTTTATCTCTTTGGTAGGAGAAAGGCTGAATGTTGGATTCACAACTCGAGCTACGCTTAATCGGCTCCTTGATGTAGGAGATATAACACCTCAACAGGTGCAGAGATTCCAACAGGCAGCACAGGCTTTTCTGGTGAGAGCAGTGGAATATGCACTGGACAAACTACCCCTGAGAGAGGCCCTACTCAAGCACTCAAAATTTGTTGATGTCCAGCAAAGGACAGAGTGCAGTGTTGAAGATGCCTTGTATTTTGTCGACAGGTATGGGTTTACTTATTTATTATTCCTTATTTCCAATACTACATTTTCTTAAAATTTGTAATAAATTGTGAAGTTTGATGTTGTTCAGAAAACAAATCCTGTTGCTTCTTCCACATCATCTTAATCAGTTCAGTGCACATTGTGTTCTTTTTTTTAGGTTTGCCGAACTGCTGCCTTATCAGGGACCCCAAGAGCATGATCAGATCACCGACGAGTTCCTAGAGTATCAATTGATGGACATCCCCATGTCCCAAGACCCAGCCAATTTCGACATTGAGGGTTTTTGGGGGAATATGTCATCAATGAAGAACAGGGTAAGAGATATTACACACCTTTTGACATTTAGTTAAGGTCTAATTGCTTCATTTTCTTTTCAAAGGTGACCGGTTTGAGTCGATTTGGACGGCTGTCAAAGATTGCCAAACTGGTTTTAATTCTTCCCCACTCCAATGCAGATGCAGAGAGAGTGTTCTCTGTTGTAGGTTTGAACAAAACCAAAACTAGAAACAGGTTGGCTCTGGACGGAACACTGTCATCCATTATGACAGTGAAAATGTCTGGCATCGAGCCACAGTGCTTCAAGTGGGAGCCCCCTACCCCTGTTATCAAGGCATCAAAATGTGCAACAAACCTTTACAACACAAAACACATTTCATAAGCTGGAGTGTGTACTCTTGTGTACACACACACAAACAAACAAACAAACACACACACACACACACACTCACACACACACACCTTTAATACTCTAATATGTCCATTTGTCCACAATGTCCCACCACACAATAAATCATTCGTATAGACGCATTCAAAATGCAAAAAGATTTGTTTTTCCAAACTGTTTGGTGCAATTTGTTATATTTTTGGTAGGCTATATTTGTAATTTTGAAATATTACATTAAAGAGATATATTTGATGTGATGAATTGCTCTGTCATTTATCAGATTTACCAATTGTTATAATTTCAATTTGTGCTGGTTAGTTATGAACAATGGGTAAAATTGGGGGGCGGGGGCGGGGCTTCATTAGGGCTCCTCCCCTAACCGCATGTGATCTCACTCCAAGCTTTTGCTCAAACTTGAGAACCCTGCAGCAAGAACTACCACTTGCCTAAGCCAACTGTCAAAACAATTAAAACTTTATTCACACATAAGCACTAAATACTGTTACAGATTTACAACTATAAATCTAGAACTAAGTTGTACAGAATAATCTCTCACTTCCCTAATGCACTCCTGCTCAATTAAGTTAATACTAATACAAAATAAGACAAAAAAATGCCTCGGCGGGAGAAACACAACCCTTTTTACCCTCTTGAGTTGCTATCTGTCGGCTGATGCAGCGCTTCACTCTCGTACTTATTGCTCGAGCACGTTTTTGCGTGTCTTCCAAAGAGACGTTTTAGCACTGTACATACGCGTAGCTCTGTTATCAAAGTACCACGAGAACGATGCTAGAACACACAGCGCGTTCCGCTATCGAGATGTCATAGGCCTCACGGTAACGTTAGGCCTATATGCGCAGAGCCGCCATTTAGGTCGGTGCTTGGCCAAATCCGTTAACTTAGTGCTCAAGCCCCGGCGCGCCACACAAGAAAATATTATTTCAAGAGCAATCAATTCGATTAACGTCTGCTTTCTCGTTTGCATGACTGAATTAAAGATATAAACGGTCTTATAAAGGTTGGGAACCCAATTAAAGATACTTCGCCAAATGACAAAAAATAAACAAGTTTAACTATCCAAATCCTGTCAGTTCCAAAATAACGCATAATGTCGGTATCAGACAGAAAATGCTAAAATTGCACCATTATTTAACAAAACGATAAAAATTTGCACACATAAAATGAAGTCACTTACGTCTATCTCCATCGTCCTCCATTAACGAATTGAGTAGTCTCACCGCTTCACTTTCAGCATGGTGCTGAGGGGAGGGGTAAAATGACAGCATCTTATCATTTACTATACGTTAAAACATACTTTAAAATAGAGCTACAATTTTTTACATCTTAGTTTAGGCCTAACGTTACCCGTGAAATGGTAACGTTAAATTCAAGATGAAGGGCGGATCAAAAAGTGCGCGAAATTAAACTGAGGCAAAAAATGCTGACAGAGTTAAGTCAACCACATACGTTAATAATTATCAATATTATGATATTTCAATACTTATCTTAATACTTAATTAAAGAAGATTACGCAGTGTTGACTTTGTGTATTAATCTTGTGATAAATTAGAAATAGGCCTTAATCATAGGCCTAACGTTACTTTGACAGTGTCAATGTTAGGGTAAAATGAGTTATTTTTCACACAAACAGTATAATATAAAATTAATTCAGTTTGCTTTACTGATGATCCAAATTCATAAATAAACCACAAGTTGATAAGTTAATAATACTATAACGTTACCTTGCTTGGAACCGCTGTTTGCTGGCAAATCCTTAAAGACGATGGAGTCATGGAGACCGAAGAGCATGATGGGCGGGTCGATTGAAAATGCACTGCACATGCGCAGATGTTGATTATGCGTGAACACCCAAAGGAAACACTGTGCATTATCACTAAACAAGTGATAAAGCATATATTTGTAAATTAACACCAGATTTTATCACTAGCTGCCCAACACTAGGTTTTTTATTACTTAGAAATTTGCTGTGAGATCAAGGGTTAAGGATGAGGACATGGCTGTTTTTTTCTCATACACAGATGTTTCTAAATTAAAAGTGCCCTTTCTATGAATTATGGAATATGTCCAAAAATATGAGAGGTAATTGGCTGAATGTGAAAGATACATGTTTTTTAAAAATAGATGAGCGAGGGATTTTCCACCAATAGTTAATTAGCAAGCAACATAAAACATATTGGTGGCGAGGGAAAGAATTGAGGGAAATAATCTCATTGGCTAGAGATAAGGAGCAGAAAGATAACAAAAAAGGGATATAATTGGGAACTTGGGATAATGAAAGCAGAACGGGCAGCTGACCGCTCTCATGTAGTTTGTTGGTGTTCAATAAACTATAACTTTGGCATCTGGAACTTGGGACTCCGTGAGTTTTCTTACAACTTAGAGAGAATCATCTTGAATATTCCACGACATATTCTTTGGCGACCAGACGAAGGGACGGCATTGAGGTCAAGGGGCCAGAGGTTACTGACAGGACGCTGAACGGGTCGCACAAAAATCACCGGCGCCATAAATCGAGGTAAGCGTTTTGCTTAAGGTGTTTTTGTGTGATCTGTGATAGCAAGTCCCAGTAAGTAGCTTCCCTAAGACTTTTGCCGGTCCGAACATAGAATAATTTGGACTAATTGGCTAAGATAGAGATGAGTTCCAGATTTCAAAATTGGGGAGGGGGGTAGTTATTTAGAGAAGGAAGAAAAAGGCCTGTAGAGGTGTGTCGAAGAGCGACGGCGCATGTAAATCCCGTGTTAGGTGCATTTAATCAAGAAGTATGTGAAATTCCTGTTGCTACAGGTGGGAAAATCCTAACACGGGTGCATTTATAGAAAATTCACGTCATAATTCCTCCAGGTGGTAGATTAGATTATTTATTGCAGTGATTTGACGAAACCCGGACTGAGCAGAAAACGGGGAATTGTTGAACTCTGTGTGTGTTTGAAATAATGAATAATGTGCATGACTAACTATGTTGTTAGTGCCTGTGTACTTACAAATACTAATTGCGCTGGTTTTGTGTGTTTATTTGAATGCATGATTCTAGCGTTGATGAGGTATTGTGTGCAGAGGCGGAGTGGAGCGGAGAATCAGATACAATAAAGAAATGCCCAAGAGTGAAATGGGACAAATAAACTGAAACAAATTGACTGAGTAAAAAGACTGTTGAAAATTAGAGACAAATGGTATCTGATACTCTGTTATTTCCTTGTCTTGCTCTCACTCACTGGTTGGCTGAACGGACAGCCCCATGGGAGGGAGAGAAAGAGAGAGGAAACTTAGAATAGAGAAATTAAATAATTGGAAAAAGATAAAGAAAAGGTTAAATGTTTTCCATTGCAGTGAACAAGACTAGAGAAAATGCAGAGGCAAGCAAGCTTTGTAAAGGATGAAGGTCAACACAAATCCGAAGACTGGGAGAGTAATTTGAGAAAAGTGCTGATAGAAACCAAGGGAATTAATGATCATTTTTGGAGAGAAACAGAATATGTTGATTACACAGGGCAGAGGAGACCGTTAACTCGGAAAAAGAAATTGGAGTTATTAAGAGGCTTGACTAACATTGTAAATCTAGCAGAAATTGAACAAGAATGGCCTTTTGTGAATTGGAGAGAAATTGTGTCACGAAATATTTGGCTTGGGCCATTTGTAAAAAACATAACCAAACTTTGTCAGTCAGGTCATTGGGAAGACTTAGAGTGTTTTGAGGGAAAAATGAAAGTACCAATTAAGCAGGTGCAGATCCCTTATCTTAGGGCTGAAGTAGCCAGATATTGGGAGACATTGAGGAAACCAGAGGGGGAGGGAGTAACAATCTTAAGGAATGTAACCTTAGAGGTCTCAAACAGAATAAGAAAAGTGCAGAGAGAGAGCAGAGTGATATTCAAAAAAGGAGTTAATGGCGAACTTGTGCCAGCCACCACAATTGAAGGGACAGTGGGAGTATTTGAAGTGAGAATTTGCCTGTACCACCCCAAAGAAATAAAACAAGTGTGGCTGGACATATATGAAAAACCTTGAATAACCACTAGATGGCAGTCTAGGATGGGGAAACACATATACAGTGAGGAAAATAAGTATTTGAACACCCTGCTATTTTGCAAGTTCTCCCACTTAGAAATCATGGAGGGGTCTGAAATTGTCATCGTAGGTGCATGTCCACTGTGAGAGACATAATCTAAAAAAAAAAATCCAGAAATCACAATGTATGATTTTTTAACTATTTATTTGTATGATACAGCTGCAAATAAGTATTTGAACACCTGAGAAAATCAATGTTAATATTTGGTACAGTAGCCTTTGTTTGCAATTACAGAGGTCAAACGTTTCCTGTAGTTTTTCACCAGGTTTGCACACACTGCAGGAGGGATTTTGGCCCACTCCTCCACACAGATCTTCTCTAGATCAGTCAGGTTTCTGGGCTGTCGCTGAGAAACACAGAGTTTGAGCTCCCTCCAAAGATTCTCTATTGGGTTTAGGTCTGGAGACTGGCTAGGCCACGCCAGAACCTTGATATGCTTCTTACAGAGCCACTCCTTGGTTATCCTGGCTGTGTGCTTCGGGTCATTGTCATGTTGGAAGACCCAGCCTCGACCCATCTTCAATGCTCTAACTGAGGGAAGGAGGTTGTTCCCCAAAATCTCGCAATACATGGCCCCGGTAATCCTCTCCTTAATACAGTGCAGTCGCCCTGTCCCATGTGCAGAAAAACACCCCCAAAGCATGATGCTACCACCCCCATGCTTCACAGTAGGGATGGTGTTCTTGGGATGGTACATATTCATTCTTCTTCCTCCAAACACGGTTAGTGGAATTATGACCAAAAAGTTCTATTTTGGTCTCATCTGACCACATGACTTTCTCCCATGACTCCTCTGGATCATCCAAATGGTCATTGGCAAACTTAAGACGGGCCTTGACATGTGCTGTTTAAGCAGGGGAACCTTCCGTGCCATGCATGATTTCAAACCATGACGTCTTAGTGTATAACCAACAGTAACCTTGGAAACGGTGGTCCCAGCTCTTTTCAGGTCATTGACCAGCTCCTCCCGTGTAGTTCTGGGCTGATTTCTCACCTTTCTTAGGATCATTGAGACCCCACAAGGTGAGATCTTGCATGGAGCCCCAGTCCGAGGGAGATTGACAGTCATGTTTAGCTTCTTCCATTTTCTAATGATTGCTCCAACAGTGGACCTTTTTTCACCAAGCTGCTTGGCAATTTCCCCGTAGCCCTTTCCAGCCTTGTGGAGGTGTACAATTTTGTCTCTAGTGTCTTTGGACAGCTCTTTGGTCTTGGCCATGTTAGTAGTTGGATTCTTACTGATTGTATGGGGTGGACAGGTGTCTTTATGCAGCTAACAACCTCAAACAGGTGCATCTAATTTAGGATAATAAATGGAGTGGAGGTGGACATTTTAAAGGCAGACTAACAGGTCTTTGAGGGTCAGAATTCTAGCTGATAGACAGGTGTTCAAATACTTATTTGCAGCTGTATCATACAAATAAATAGTTAAAAAATCATACATTGTGATTTCTGGATTTTTTTTTTTAGATTATGTCTCTCACAGTGGACATGCACCTACGATGACAATTTCAGACCCCTCCATGATTTCTAAGTGGGAGAACTTGCAAAATAGCAGGGTGTTCAAATACTTATTTTCCTCACTGTATATGCATTAAGTACATGTTAGGGCTTAGTACATGCTGTTTATATAGACATTGTTAAGGATGTATTATGAAAAAGCAATGTATTACTCATGCTGAAATGAATGTGTAACCAGATTTGAAAGCATAATGCATGATAAAGTTTTAGGTAGGAGAATGAATGTATTAGTCTAGACATTTATAATCATGCTGTATGTATAAGAAATAAGCAATGTACACTTATGTCAACTAGCTTAGAATTTGTAACCAAGCTGTTTGTATAAGCAAATGATGTATAGCCATGCTTAAAGAAAAGCCTTGTAATTCACAAAATAAGATTGTTTGAAACAAACATAAAGCATGAATAAATAAATAATTGGTTTTGAGAAGAAATAAAATGAAAACTATAAGCAATAAAATAAGAGATATAAGTAAATAATAAAATGAAGGAATAAGAAAAGTGAATTGAGAAAATAACAAAAAGTGTGAACAGAAAGAGATAAAAGATAAGTAAAATAAGGAGAAGAGATCATAAATAAAACAGAACATAATATATATATATATACACAAACAAGTATTAGTTATAATAAAATACTGGCTCTGTCATTAAGTCGGACACTATCCAAAGTGTAGTTGATAAGATTCAGATAAAAAAGCACAGTTAATTGTCTCTCTCTCTCTCTCTCTCTCTCTCTCTCTCTCTCTCTCTCTCACACACACACAGTATGCTAGAGACCGAGTGCTGAGTGAGGAGGTGTGAGAGAGGGGGGCTGACTGAGTGCTGAACAAGGAGGCGTAAGGGAGGGGTTGACAGAGCTGAGCAAGAAACAGGAAAGGAGGGGCTGCTAAAACAAGAAGAGGGAGCTGTAAAGGGAGGGCTTTGAGCACGCATAGAGAGAGAAAGGGCTTTTCTTTCCTTTCTCGGTTTTCCTCTTGAAGAGTTAAAGGAAATATAATAAATAATAAGTTAAGAAAAATAAGAAAATAACAAATAGTGATGAATAAGAGGCAAAAGGAGGAGGGGAAAAAGAGGGAAAGGTATAATGCATAGAAAAGAAAGAGAAGACCTGATCATGTTTCTTGAACCCATATATTTAGAACAATATGAACGTAATGAAATAAATATTACTGTGAAAGCATGGGAAGAATGCCAAATAGAATTAACCCCATGTTTCACCTTTATACACTGGGCAGGCAAAGTAATTGGAACAGGTCGAAGGTACACTGTGGGAAGATCCTGGAGCATTGATTTGATAATCCTGAGAGGAGACATTATCTGGATACGAAATAATTCTTGCTTAGTGGGGCCAGAAGACGAACCAGCAAGGCCACTAAACAGAAAGCAAGTGAAGGCAGTACTGAAGTATTTAAGAAAAGTTAAGAAACATTCGTCAGAAAAAGTCCTCAACCCAGAGAAAGCCCAGGGGAAGTCAGGGGTCGGATACTTTTAGTGGTCCTCGTCTGACCAGCCTGGTGAAGATTAGCATAATAGCTTAAGAACACTCTGGGGTTAAAGAGGTACTGAATTAATAAAAATAATAATATAAGGGATAACAAAATGGCACCAACACCGATAGATCAAATATGCATGGAGTTTCCAATGTATAGAGACGTGATAAAAGAGATGTCTAAAAAATGGGAGAGAAGAACAAAAGGGCTGAACACAAAATGGCCAGCAGAGGGCACATTTGATGTGGGGGTATGTAGGGAGATGGAAGCACTAATAAAAAATCATAAACCAAAAGAAAAGAGCCAGGTGAGGATAATGAAACGAGATAGGGAACTAATGATATTACAAATGTTCAAAACCAAAGGGATAAAAATATTAAAACAGGAAAGGGAAGGGAAAAAGATGGATGAAGAAAAAGTGGAAAGGCCTCCTCCCTATGCGCCACCAATGGAGATGGAAGAAAAGATGCAGATGCCCCTGGTAGGATTTAAAGGAGAACTCCAAGTGGAAGGAGAAATAGAAATAAATGAAATACCACAGTCAGAATCACAAGAGGACCTAATGAAGTCACCCCAGACACGTGTATATCCAGGGCTGTTGGGACTAAACAAAGACAGTGATGGAGAAAAATCAGATGACAACACACCAAGTGAAATTAAACTACAAGATGAACTGGGCGGACAATGCAGTGACATAAAGAAAGGAGTGCTAACAGAAAAAGAAATTAGCGAACAAGTGAAAGACGCCTGTCATCAGGCATTGCAGGAAGGACTGGCAGAATATAAAAAGAGGCAGGATGAGTGGATAGAACAAACAAGGGCAAGAAGCATCAAAGAAGATCTTGATCATAAGACTGGTGAGACTGAAGAGTTGATACATTTCGATGATGATGATGATGATGAGACAACTGGCAGAAGACAACGGTGTGGCAGTGTTAAAGCTGAACAATGAAAAACAACAAAGAACACAAAGGGAGCTAGAGGAACTCAGAAGCAGGACACAAAGACTGCCTGAAAGCATGAAAAGTGTAAAAAATGGAACAAGATCAAGAAAGCATGTTCTTCCAGATCTATGCGCAATGGGCAGCAAGTTCAAAGGAGCGCTAAAACAGGCTTCAGGCAAGTTCTATCTTGAAAAAGTATCAGAAGAGTCTGAAGGGGAAAGGAAAAGAAGAAGATCTGAAAGACTAATCAACAAGAATAAGGAACCTAGTGACTACAGTGGAGAATCATCAGATGACGGCGAAGAAAAAGAGACGCCGCAAAGAAAGCAACTGTTTAAACGATTCGATAAAACAGTGAAAAAACAATGCCCCATAATAGTGAAAGGAGAATACAACTGTTATGTACCCTGGGCCAACAGAGACCTTGAAGGACTATTAGCAGCACTCAAATATAGCACCAAATATATACGAAGGAGCAGGAAAATGGATCAGAGACGTTGAAGAACGAACAACAGGGAATAATTTAGCCCTAGGAGACATCAAAGCACTTCTTGCCAGATGTGTTGGAGGGAACAAAATGGTGGAAATATTGGAAAAAGCAAAAATAGAAAATGCGGCAGTAAGCTCAGAATATGACGAAGTGCCATTCAATGAATGCCGAAATGATGTATGGGGCGCCCTGAGAGAAGAATTTCCCACCAGTTTAGATCCAAAGTCCATAAAAGGAGAACCACTGGGAGAAACAGAAAACCCAAAAGCCTACATTGATCGGGAAATAAAAAGATGGAAACTGGAAATGGAAAAAGACCCAGAGCAAGATCCCTGGTTGACAACCATGTTCCGAATCTCCATAGTGGAAGCCATGCCTGGACCAGTAAGAGACAAACTAGAAGATGTGGTTGGATTAACTACCAAAACCTCAAAAGAATTCTGTGCTTATGTGGTTCATGCAGTGGAACAACACAGAAAAAATGAAGAAAAAATAAAGCAACAAGAAAAAGACATACGCAAGAAATTGGAGCAACTACAACTAGAAGGACTAACAGGAAAGAAGAAAAAACTTCAAGCAGCATTGAAAGAAAAAGAAACATCCACCACTGTAATGGCACCGGTAAATACTGCACCACAAGTTGTGAATAGTGCACAAGCACAAGTGACTCCAGGTGTGCCAGCTGCACCCATGGCCTCATTTGCACCATCTGTACCCATGTATCAACCTGCACCAGTTGTCCAGACAGCATCAATGATTCCTGCACCCAACGTTCCAAATTTGATGCCAATCCAGGGCCAGATAATGCAACAACCTATGCCAGCCATGATGTATAACTTCCCAGGTCAAATGAACAGAGGATGGAACTGACAAATTTCAAGGGGGAAGAGGACGAGGAAGACAGAACTATGACAACAGGCAATCATATGTATGCTGGGGGTGCAACCAAGTGGGACACATGAGGAGAGAGTGTCCAGTAAATCCTTGGATACAGACGAACCAGGCAAATGCTGAAAACTGGCAGCAAGGCCCACAACAACAACAACAGCAGCAGCAGCAACAGGCTCAAGGTCCACTCAATCCGTGGCGTGGACCACCACAGGGCTACTAGGGATGCCCATAGAATCCTACGGGGAGGGGTCAGCTTCCAATGATATCAACTGATGCTGATCAAGAACCTATGCTGCAGGTTAAAATAGAGGGCAAAGTAACACCGGTTATGTTAGACACTGGAGCCACATTCACGTGTATAAGTCCAAATTATGCCTCTCACCTCCCCCAGTCTGGAAAATATGTGAAGACAATAGGATTCTCGGGACAAACGCAGTTGATTCCAATGACGGCTCCAGTAAATATAGAAGTAAAAGGCAAAGCAGTAAAAATTCCAATCTTAATATCAGAAAACACGCCAGTGAACTTGTTAGGAAGAGATGCTATATGCAAAATGAATTTACAAATATGGTGTACTCCAGAAGGAATCTATATAGATGACAGAGGGGTGAAACAAATGACAGTGACTCAACAACCAGAACCTCAGTATCAACAAGCAAATGTGTACTGGTTGGGAGATCTAGGACAAGAGGTGAAAGAAACAATAGATAAATGGGGACAATACATTAGGGCACAGTTAGGTGAACCAAATGTGCCAGGAGCAGAACATCATTGCACACTAATGTATGATGAAACAAGAAACACAGACTTGGAGAAAGAATGGCTGAACAAAACAAAACAGCATAAAATCTCATTGACATCGAAATATATCGTTGTAGGACAGGAAGGAGCTGCACTTAAGGTAGAAAACAATGACTTTATAGACACATGGTTTCGGATACCAGAGTCTGTTCCACATGTAACAATCTATGTGAGCAAGGGCAGGGAGCAAAAAGACTTAGGACAAATGATGAAAAGGGCAGAAAAGGTACAATGGAAAGGGACAGAGAATCCTCTTATTATGGAATCACCAGACAAAATGTACTTAAAAATCTTATGTACTACAGAAATGGTAGGAACGCCCAAAATAGTAGTTATTGCCCCTGCAGAAAAGCTAGATTCAAAAATGATAGAGCTAATGACAGAAATGGAAAAACTGGTACCAGCACAATTATGGTCACGACATGACACAGACGTAGGGTTAGTGGTGTCTGCGAATCCGATTCAAATAAGAATAAGACCAGGGACACACCCCCCACGAAAGCGGCAATACCCACTAAAATAGAAGCAGAGTTAGGGATTAGAAGTACTATTGATGGGTTGCTTAAGGCAGGTGTGCTAATTGAGACATTAAGTTGTTGTAATACACCTATACTACCGGTAGCAAAGGCAAACAAGATGAAATGGAGATTAGTGCATGATTTAAGGGCAGTCAATGAAATAGTAGAGGATTGGCCAGCAGAGGTGCCCAATCCGCATACACTGTTGACTAATGTTCCCCCTGCTGCTAATTATTTCACTGTGATTGACTTGTGTTCTGCCTTTTTTAGTATTCCTCTAGCAGAAGAAAGCAGACAACTCTGCATTCACCTATCAAGGTAAACAATTCACATACACACGATTACCACAGGGGTTCAAGCATTCCCCTCATGTGTTCAACCAGGTATTAAAAGCAGACCTAGAAGATCTTAGAATTGACAGCACATTAATTCAATATGTGGATGACTTACTGATTTGCTCACCAACACTAGAGCAGTGCCACCATGACACAATTACAGTCCTTACTAAATTCGCTGAGGGAGGACATAAAGTGTCAAAAGACAAGTTACAGTATTGTTTACCGCAGGTGGAGTACCTGGGAAGAATTATTGCGCATCAGACCAAGGCAATATCGCCAAGCCAACTAGAAGGCATAAGTAAAGCGCCACAACTGAAAACTGTGGGACAAATGATGACCTTTTTAGGAATGACAGGATTTAGTTCCGATTGGATAGAAGATTATGCTATTAAAACAAACCCCTTGCGAGCATTCATGAAACAAACAGGACAGCAAAATCTTAGAAGTAAGCTAACTTGGGATGCAGATGCACTAGTAGCATTTGAGTCACTAAAGAAGGAACTACAAACAGAGCCTGCACTAGCCACCCCAGACTACACTAAACCGTTCCATTTATATGTAGCAGAGAGAAAAAGTGGTTATGCATCAGCAGTTTTGATGCAAGAACTCTGTAGTGGAAGACGAAAACAACCTATAGCATATTATAGTGCAAAGCTGGATAGTGTAGCTCAAGGATATCCGCCATGCTATCAAGGATTGGCTGCGGTTTATTTTGCTTATGAAAAAGCCTCCACAGTGACTATGGGATACCCAGTGGTGATCTACGCTCACCATAAGATAATAGAGCTAATAGAAAATGGGAAGTTTGTACTAACGCAAGCAAGATGCTTAGCATATTCAACACTGCTGACATACCCGGATGTAACTATAAAAAGGTGTATCACAGTTAATCCAGCAAACTATGTTCCCTTGGAAGATGAAGGAACACCACATGATTGTGTGGCAAATTCGTTAGCCTTCACACGTTTAAGGCCTGACCTGGAATCAACACCTATGGTCGAGGCAGAAGTAGACTACTTTGTTGATGGATCCTGCTTTAAGGACCACTTGGGAAATCATGCTGGATTTGCAGTGGTAAAAAAAGCAGGGTGACACTTTTGTGCCAGTTGTGGTTCAGCATCGTGAACAGCCATGCTCGGCACAACTGGCAGAATTAAGGGCATTGACCAAAGCCTGTTTGCTGTCGAAAGATCAAAAAGTTAACATATATACAGATTCTGCTTATGCACATGGAGTGCGTCATTTGTTTGGTGCAGTGTGGAAACAAAGAGGGTTCAAAAAGAGTGATGGAACTCCAATTCAGCATAATGATCAGATAATTAACCTCTTAAAAAGCATGTAAAATTAGCCTAAAACGCCTAATCAAGGCATACCCAAAGTAAATTTAAAGCTGTTCTTGAACCCTTTGGAGTACATGCATGGTTTTGGTCTCTTTTGAAAGGTGACACCCAGCAGTCAGAATTACTGTAAGTGCTAATGATTTTGAGTAATAGAAGTTTGAACACAATGAAATAGAAGTTTGTTTTTCCGCCTGAATTTTTTTTTGCATACAGATGCCTGCAGATGACTATAACTTGTAGCTATTAGCTTGAAAACAAAATGGGATTACAGCATGAAGCCTTACCTTGTCCAAGTACAAATTTCATAACAATACCACAAAAAATGACTATTTACACCTGTTTTTTCTAAGGGTACACCCAGGCGTTTTACAAAAGTGCCTTTTGGATACTCCAAAAGGACCCTTGGTAACCATGGCCATATACCTAGGATAAAAAGGCTACTACTTTTGAACGCTTCAACGTACAGTCATAATTTTGGGCTCTAAGGAAAGATGACACTTAGAGCTATCACATTCCAGATCCAGATCCACTATTAGTTTTGCTGACACAGAGTAACTGATGCATAAACACATTAGAGTGCCTTTTCCCTTCTTGAAACTAAACGTTGTGCATATAAAAGAGTCAAAACTAGTGCTATGGTGGAAAATGTGTTTATATAAAAAATCCACATCTAACTATTTACATACATTTTTACAAAAAGTATTTACAAACAATTATGCAATTTTACAAGTTTCTAGCAACATGCCAGTCATTGTAGCAGTCCCGTTTTGGTAAAAAGCACAAAGGCACATCACAGGAGGAGCACTTCACTGGTGTCTTTGCATGACACTGCCTGCACTTCAGACAACCAGCTGTGCAAGATTCTGTGATGTGCACTTTGTGGAGCAGGAGATACGGGTCTGGCTGTGGAGTGAGACCCCAACTCTGCCAGCTCCTCTGCAAGGGTCTCTCTGAAAGCCTTCTGGTTCATTGCGACCTCTACTTTTCCTTTGGTGATCCGTGGTCCTCAGCCTCTTGGTCTTCTCCTGCTGGCAGAACCTCTCTTGGGAGTTTGGAGATGGGGCTCCTCTCTTGAGGTGCTGTCCCGCTGCTCCACTCTATGTGGCCACTTGCTGAGTGGGGGAGAAGTATCCGGCTCACAATCGCTCAGATATTTGCCTATAGTGAACATAAAGAAATAAATGTCACTTACAAAGCTAGACAAAATGTTTCCATCTTTTCTGTATTCAACCTTTTTACAGCTTGCTTCCTCACATCTCAGCAATTTACACAATGAAACACACACACACACACACACACACACACACACACACACACACACACACCTCCCCCAAACTTATATATAAATATATATATGTGTGTAAATATATATTCGTGTATGTATATTTACTGTAAATACTGTATGCTTTGGCAATGAAAATATCTATATACCACGCTAATATATCTAGATCGGCATCAAGCAATGAAACAAAGGCGTAAGAAAAAAGCGCACACGCAAAAGCAGTCTCATATTCAACGTGTATATATAGTTTTTCTTTTCAAGTATGTAAATATATATTCATGTATGTATATTTACTGTAAATACTGCATGCTTTGGCAATGAAAACATCTGTATACCACGCTAATATATCTAGATCTGCATCAAACAAGCAGGCTAAGCCTCATACACACAAAAACAAACAAAGAAATACAAACAACTCCCCCAAACAGTTCAAACACTCGCCAGGGAAACACGCGACAAAAGGTAACACAAAATGTGTATTCATTATTCAAACTAAAGCTTATTTATGCGGAATATACAGTAATATATGTTATAAAATACAAGAAAACACTTACATGTCCAGAGTAATGCCTCCTCCGTCCATAAACATTTCCTCCGCTTCGGAATCAACATATGACAAAGCATCCGTATTTTTCTCAGAGATTTCATATCCAGACACATCACTTTCACACCGAGTGCATTCTTCCAAAACATCCTGGAGCGAAAATCTTGTTTTCCTCGTCCGTTTCGCCATATTTAAATCTCCAAATGTGTATACAGTTCCAAAAGGACACGCCTCTGCTTTTACGCACAGAGGCGCAAATCACTCGGTAATGGCAAGACAACTTTGCGCACACACATTACAGAAACATGCAGTAAACATCCCACTAAATCCGCATATCATTGTTTTCAGAATTTCATTGGCTATACGATGCGCCAGTCATCTGCAAACTTGGCTGTAATTTGCTTGATCTTTACACAAAGGAATGGGGGGAGGCCCTTACATTCCACACAGACTGTGGTTGGCTATTGAAGGCTTTGGACAGGACATGGAAGCTCCTATTGGGTCAAATGAGGTGTCAATCGAAAGGTCAGAGTCCAGCAGCGATGATAATACCGGATATATGATTTTGTTTACATCTGAACTGAAGTTATGATCGATAATATGTGAAAGATTAGGCACAGCTGCCGGGTACTTTGAAATGATGCAACAAGAGTCTGTGGGTATTTATTGATGTAATAATGTGATTTGGACTAAAAATTTTACTTGATTTGATCGTTTGGACATTTGACAATGTAACAACACCGTTTTTGTCGGGATGTTATGGATCAGTGGACTACCATGAGGCTTCATTGGTGAGTTGCCTAAATTTTGTTATTGTTTGTTTATATGTTGGTGGTCTGAAAAAGATATAGATTGTACCTGCTGTTGTGATTTTATCTTAAAATGGTTTATATCAATAGAAAATCAAGAAATTGAGCTTTCCAAAGATATGTGGCATGTGTACCAATGCACACACAGCAGTGTGTACATCGAATAGTTATTTTTTGTTTACAATGAAGGCCCGTCGGCGGGCCTTTACACTAGATGGCGTTAAATTGATTTCAGCAATGATGCATCCAAAAAAGTTGGCTATAATCAAATGCCAGGCCCACAAAAAAGGCAAAGACTTTGTTATAAGAGGTAATAATGCTGCAGATGAATTTGCGCGAGAAGCCTCAGGTTGCAAAGTAGCGATAATGGCTCCACAAGTAATATTGCAGGTTCAGCCAAATTTAACAGACATAGCACAGATACAACAACAAGCTGGTCAACCTGAGCAAGCACAATGGCAACAAAGGGGGGCGACAAGGGATGTGAATGGAGTATGGAGGACACATGAGGGACTGATATTGGCTCCAGTAGCACTCCTTAATATGCTAATTTCTGATGCACATGGATTTGACCATTGTGCAAGAGGCGAGGTAATGAGAAAACTAAAACAGCAGGGCTACTGGTCCCCATATTTGCAAGCCTCAGTAGATGAGTTCTTAGCCAACTGCGAAATTTGTGAAAAACATAATGTTAGGAAAGGTACAACTGCACCAATAGGACACATACCAGCACCAGAGGGACCATTTAAACATTTAGTGATGGACTATGTGGACATGATAAGACCAGTTCGAGGGAAAAGATACATGTTGGTTATAATAGACAGATTCAGCAGATGGGTTGAATCTGTGCCCTCAGCAGATCAGGGAGCACAAACAGTAATCAAATTTCTGACAAGAGAAGTTATCCCAAGGTTCGGCATACCATCACAAATTAGTTCTGATAATGGCTCAGCATTTATTCAGAGAGCAGTGAAAACGGTGATACAACAGTTATGAATAAAACAACGGTTGGGATGTGTCTACCATCCGCAGTCGCAGGGGATGGTGGAGAGGGTTAATGAGAACCTCAAGGCGAAAATTGTGAAAATTTGCCAGGAAACCAGACTTAATTGGGTTGATGCACTCCCGCTAGCATTAATGAAGTATCGCATGCAGACAAACAGAAATACTAATCTGACCCCACATGAAATGTTGACAGGGAGACCCATGCCAGTGCCTTATCTGAGAGGACCATATGAGGGTCCATCATTGGAACAGTTAGAGATGGAACTGAAAGCATATATGAGGCAATTGACTACCATACATGAAAAAATCTGTTCGCAGGATCAAAGGAGAAATCCTAGACAGGACGAGAATGCATCTTGTTTAATAGTTCCTGGAGACCTTGTGTACCTGAGTGTGTTTCGGAGAAGGTGGAATGAGCCCAGGAGGGAAGGACCTTATGAGGTAGTGCAGGCAACCCCAACAGCAGTAAAGGTAAGAGGCAGTAATACGTGGTATCATTTAAATCACTGTACCAGAGTACGCAGACGAAATCTGCCACACGATCAAGAACCTGAGGCAGAAGAAGAGGAACAGCAAGAACAAGGTCAAGAACCAGGGGGAGCAGCAGATCCACAGGTACAGGCTAGAGCATCTGAAGAAAGTGAAGTGGAAGTGGAAGAAGGAGAAGCGGAAGTAGAAGAAGGACAATCGCACGTAGGGGAAGAGCACGCTGAGGCAGAAAGAGAGATTGAGGAACGTGCCGCAGCGGAGCAGGAAAGCACAGAAAGTGAGACGGAAGTACATGTTACAGAGGAACAGGAACCAGAAAGTGCGGAAGGAGAGGAGGAAAGTGTTCATTTTACTGAACCAGACACAGAATCACTTGAAGGAAATGAAACAGGCCAACAAACGCAGCCGTTGGACGAGTTGTTGCGGGAGGCAGAAGAAAGACTGGACACTCAAGAAGGTATTGGTGTGGATGATGCTGTTACTAACATATTTGGAACAGATATTGCCTCCCACACAGGGCCTACCGGAGAAACGAGCCAGGAAAGACCAGACTTCTCAGATGCAGGACCATCACTGCGACCATGGTATGATGAATATCCTACAATCGACACCTCAGACCTTGCATTCTATTTCCCAGACTGAGCAGGGACCAGATACCAGAACATCTCCTCATCACTGACCCTCAACACTGGAGCCCCGCAGGGCTGTGTTCTCAGCCCACTCCTGTATTCCCTTTACACACATGACTGTGTGGCAACACATAGCTCCAATGCCATCATTAAGTTTGCTGACGATACGACGGTGGTAGGTCTGATCACTGACAATGATGAAACAGCCTACAGAGAGGAGGTGCACACTCTGACGCGCTGGTGTCAGGAGCACAAACTCTCCCTCAACGTCAGTAAAACCAAGGAGCTTGTGGTGGACTTCAGGAAGAAAGACAGAGAACACAGCCCCATCACCATTAATGGAGCACCGGTGGAGAGAGTCAGCAGTTTCAAGTTCCTCGGTGTCCACATTACTGAGGAACTCACATGGTCCGTCCACACTGAGGCCGTTGTGAAGAAGGCTCACCAGCGCCTCTTCTTCCTGAGACGGCTGAGGAAGTTTGGAATGAACCAACACATCCTCACACTGTTCTACACTAGTACTGTTGAGAGCATCTTGACTGGCTGCATCACCGCCTGGTACGGCAATAGCACCGCCCACAACCGCAAAGACCTGCAAAGTGTGGTGCGAACTGCCAGAAACATCATCGGAGGTGAGCTTCCCTCCCTCCAGGATATATATAACAGACGGTGTGTGAAGAAAGCTCGGAGGATTATCAAAGACTCCAGCCACCCGAGTCATGGGCTGCTCTCACTGCTTCCATCAGGCAGGCGGTATCGCAGCATCAGGACCCGCACCACCCGACTACATGACAGCTTCTTCCCACAAGCAATAAGACTTTTGAACACTTGATCCCTCACGATCAACAATCAGCACTGCACTTTATTAATCCTCATTCTGTCAATATATTGTGTACATTTGTTATGTAAATTGTTGTGTAGGTATGTGTACATTTGTTATGTAAATTGTTGTGTACATTTGTTATGTAAATTGTTGTGTAAGTTTGTTATGTAAATTGTTTTGTGTAATATGTTGTTTATTGTAAAGTGGTTTATGTCTCGTCACTGTCATTACTGCTATGTTGCTCGGAACTGCACACAAGAATTTCACCTGCTGTTGCACTCGTGTACACAGTAGTGTGACAATAAAGTGATTTGATTTGATTGATTTGATTTGATAGCATACAACAAGAAATTAGACAGAAACGAGCACCTGGATCCTGGCCCAAACGTTTACCTTATCAAGCCAAGCCATATAAAAAGCCTAAAAAGATACCTGACCAGATAATTAACCAAAACATGCCGGAACAGATCGACTTAGGTAATACTATGGAACCCACAGAGTCAGTAGGAACAGAGGACTTGTTAGTACATGCACAACAAAATGACTGGTACAAATGGGCTAGATATACCGCTAAGCAAGCCGAAATGACAAATTGTATAATGTGCTCGCCCTCTCCGCTAAAAGAATTGATAGTAGTTCCAAATCCATATGACTATAGGCATTGCGCTGCACATTATGCCAAAAATTGTGGTGACTCAGATAGAATTGTGTTTTGTCCAGCAGAATGTTTGGCATTGTTGAGTAATCGGGACTATGAGAAATTTTATACGAAGACAAGGTGGGGAGATGAATGTAAGAAATTCGATGTACGTGTGGATAATAAGAAAAAAGAAAGCCCATCGTTATATAAAATAAATCGACAACTGCGGTATGAATGCTTTAACAAAACTAAAGGTACAACAAATGTGGGACAATTTAAGGGAAATTGCGCAGTAACATGGCATTTAGATATAGAAATGTACTTTAATGATGATATGATCAGATTTAGTGGACCCCAATATGCAACAGCGACATTGGGACAGAATTGTACTGCGAATATAATTCTGGAATGTTTGGGTGTAGCTATTGACAATTGCATTACAGGATGTGAAAATCACACTATAGTATCTCCTGCGATACTGCTACATGTAGAACAAACGGAAACTATAGCGGACTATTTTTGGTTATGTGGGGGAGTTCAATTGAAAACCGCACTACCTAAAGGTTGGAAAGGATTGTGTGCTAGAGTAAGGCTATTACAAGAAGTAACTATGGTAGAATGGGACCCCTCTGACTTCCAAGCTGCACCAAAGACCATAGTTCGTAATAAAGCAAGGGTGAAAAGAGCATACACCCCAGATCCTGAGGTCTACCTAGATTCAATTGGCCAACCAAGAGGAATACCTCATGAGTTTAAAGCCAGAGATGAGATAAAATCAGGCTTTGAGTCGATACTCCCATGGGTTACAATTAACAAAAATGTAGAATGGATCAATTATATTTTCTATAATCAGCAGAGATTTATAAATTATACTGATGAGGCATTAAAGGCGTTAGGAGATCAATTAGCAGCAACTAGTAAAATGGCATGGCAAAATCGTCAAGCACTAAATTGGTTATTAGCAGATAAAGGGGGAGTATGTGTTATGTTTGGAGTAGATTGCTGCACCTACATACCAAATAATACATCTCCAGAAGGAACCTTTACCCAGGCAATGAAGAAACTGCATGACTTGCGCAAAGAAGTTAAAGTTAATGCAGGACGCGATCAGTTGTTTGGGAAATGGTTTGATGATCTTTTTGGATCATGGAAGATGGGGCTCATGAAGATAGGGATAATAATACTTGTAGGAGTGACTTTATTTGGCTTATTGTTCTGTTGTGTTATTCCCATTCTAAGATTTATAATGACTCAAACAGTAGCTAAGCAAATGGTGACTGTTTCAATGACGCCATCGGGAACAAGTATAGAAACCAGACAATATAGCTTAGGGCAAGAATTGGATGAACTTGACAAGTTTTGAAAGCCATTGAAAACAATACTGAAAACCATTAAAAAAAAATAAATAAACAAATTGCCGAAGGAAACAAAAGCGATATTGAAGCTTACAAGAGAACCTGAGTACTTAACATCTTTTCTCATGTGATTGTTAAAAAGGGATATTTCTTGGTAATTGTACTTTCTTTTGCATCATGAATGTTTTTTGTTTGCTTATTATTTTTTGACATCTATTTGTTCTTTTATTACAGTTATCAATTGATTTAATACTATAGAGGGAGGTGTCTGTAAAACACCTTGATAGAGTTAATCAAGTAGAAATAGTGGAATTCCTACTTATGCTTCAATATGTATGACAACTGTTATTGTGAGTATTTGCCCAGAAAGAACAAGAATGGCTACAACTGTCGTGGAATATTCACAATGTTTCTCTCTCTAAGTTGTAAGAAAACTCTCGGAGTCCCAAGTTCCAGATGCCAAAGTTATAGTTTATTGAACACCAACAAACTACATGAGAGCGGTCAGCTGCTCGTTCTGACTTCATTCTCCTAAGTTCCCAGTTATATACCTTTTTGTTGTCATTCTGCTCCTTATCTCTAGCCAATGGGATTATTTCCCTCAATTCTTTCTCCTGCCACCAATATGTTTTATGTTGCTTGCTAATTAAATATTGGTGGAAAATCCCTCACTAATCTATTTTAAAAAAAAACCGTGTATCTTTCACATTCAGCTGGTAACTCCTCAATTTTTGACAAAGTCACTGTTCAAGGAAAGAATGCTTTTAACTTAGAAATATGTGTGTAAGAGAAAAACAGCCGTGTCCTCAGCACACATCCCTAGCCCTTGATTTAAACATCTGTGTTCGAGAAATAACAGCCATGTCCTCCTCACACATCCCTAGCCCTTGATTTAAACATCTGTGTACCCTCTTAATGAGGGGGCTTCTTTTGCTTACACGCACAATATTATTAGATCAAATGAAAAGGAGTACAAGCTCTAAAGATATTCATTATACTTTCAGTTTGCTAGAGCAGACACCATGACTGGTCGAGAGATATACAACTAGCCTAATTAAAAGAAACACAGAAATACACCATATATCTGTTTTTAGAGAAGTACACAGAGAAACACAGAGAAATACACCATACAACAAGCAGACATGAAGTATGGAGCGACGAGCACCTCAGTGCTTAGCTGCAAGAGCAAATAGACTCAACTGGTGGTTTAAAAACCCGCTGTCTGCTCCAACACGCCACCAGATAGCGCTCCAGGCTACCGGCAATGTCTGTGAGTTCCTCTGGCACCGATGGAGGCATATTACTATATCAGTTATTCTAGTGATTGTTAATGTATCTAACCAATATGTAATCAATTGTATTCTACATCACGCAAGGCTTTACAATTTCATGCACATGCTTATAACACAAAGCTGATTTGTTGCCACCCTCCCCAAGAACAGTGATAGCTAGAGGATTGGGTTCTTTTACTCCTTTCTAGCCAAATGTGGAAGGAGATGTTTGGGCCCAAGTCCTGCAGAGTGCAGCCCCATAGAGACAGTATTGGATAAAGAAATTGCGTGGCCTAATTTGGCCACATGATGGAATAAGACAGGCTGGCTTGTGTGACTGCACTCTGGTTGAGGGCAATAGTGTTTGAGACTTTTTGTAAGTCTCAAAGTGGGGAGATATATGGTGTATTTCTCTGTGTACTTCTCTAAAAACAGATATATGGTGTATTTCTGTGTTATGGTGTATTTCTGTGTTTCTTTTAATTAATTGTATATCTTTCGATCGGTCATGGTATCTGCTCTAACAAACTGAAAGTATAATGAATATCTTTAGAGCTGGTGCTCCTTTTTGATCTAATAATATTGTGTGTGTGAGCAAAAGAAGCCCCCTCATCAAGAGGGCACACTGACCTGTAGATCAAGGGTTAAGGATGAGGACATGGCTGTTTTTTTCTCGTACACAGATGTTTCTAAATTAAAAGTGCCCTTTCTATGAATTATGGAATATGTCCAAAAATATGAGAGGTAATTGGCTGAATGTGAAAGATACATGTTTTTTAAAAATAGATGAGCGAGGGATTTTCCACCAATATTTAATTAGCAAGCAACATAAAACATATTGGTGGCGAGGGAAAGAATTGAGGGAAATAATCTCATTGGCTAGAGATAAGGAGCAGAAAGATAACAAAAAGGGATATAATTGGGAACTTGGGATAATGAAAGCAGAACGGACAGCTGACCGGTCTCATGTAGTTTGTTGGTGTTCAATAAACTATAACTTTGGCATCTGGAACTTGGGACTCCGAGAGTTTTTCTTACAATTTAGAGAGAATCATTGTGAATATTCCACGACAAAATTGAAAGGGAGTGTGGAGAGACCGTGAGAACTTGTGCATTTTGGAATCATACGTGTCACATTTTGTTTCTTGTTAATTATTTTATCATGGTTCAGGAAGCATCTCTTCAATTGCAACTCTTTTAAGCTCTCCTCATAACATTGGTCACTTGGAAAACTTGAAGAGCTCAACTGTTCGTTAACAGCTGAACAATTGACATAAAAGAATATGATAGAGCACAAAATATCAAGAAAAGCAATATTGCGAAAAGCAACACACACACACACACACAGCTTTGACGATGAGATCACCGACGCTTGGGCCCGTTTTCTTGGGTTTAGCTGCAGATTTCTTCTTGGGCGCTTTGACAGCTGGAGCGGTTTCTGCCATCTCTCTGATCGGATCTGTAAGTTCACACACAAACACTGTCTGAGTTCAGTAATGAACAGCTGCTGAGCGGAAACACACATGAGAACCATATAGACTCAACCCGCTCGAGAGCCATTAGCACTTGGCCGATGTACCCAATGTACCCAATGTCTCAGTTACGTCCGTAACCTCTGTTCCCTGAGACAAAGATAACCAGACATTGCTTAGCTACACATATGGGAGTGCCTTCTTACACCACCTAGTTGAAACCTCTGTCTTGTTAGGACACACCATGGACACGCCCATGAGGAGACCATGCCTCTAGCTGAGTGTGCTTTAACACCAATTGGGCAAGTCTTACCCTCTGACTCATAAGCCGGGGTAATTGCATCAACAATACAGTGAGAGAGCCATAGCATATAAAGAACTGATCAGACAGTCTGAACTGGCAAGTACGCTAAAAATATGCATTTAGTTCCTGCACAAAACATAACAAATGCAATGATTGTTCATCATCTGAATTAAATGGAGTAGGGAAGAAGGCTTGAAGGTGAACCACCTGCATTTTGATGGGTGTGGTTAGGACATTGGGTTCTTAGCCTTTCCTGTGTTTGACAGTGGCGCTTAAAAGACCAGGGCCAAACCAGAGCCAGTGGTAGTGCAGTCTTAATGGAGAGTATGCGCAGTTCAACAGTCAAAAGACTCAAAGGGGGGCTCTGCGAGAGCTTTTAGGACTACAGTTAAGTCCCAAGTCGGGACTGTAGCCGGACGATGTGGACTTCGTTGTCTTGCTCCTTTAAGGAACTTTATGATTCAATCATGCTTGCCTATAGAGGCTTCATATGCTTGAGAGCTTCCCCGACTTCTTTAGTTGGCAATAACAACCTGTAGACTGATTTGTATGTGAAGGGAGCGGGTCGGTTTTGCCGAGAAAATGTAAAGGATGTGGCATATAAGCTTGCTCCAGAGAGTGCTTCTCTGCTCTTCTACAGCAAAAAACGGCATGCAACACTAGCTAACGTTATCTTTGATATTGAATTAACACCTTAAGATCCCACTCTGTCAGTTTACTTTTCACACATTCATCCATCTATAAGAAAATAAACACCAGTTAAAAGGCATCTTATCATTATGGCCACATTTTAATTATATCCCAATTAAAGAGAATGGCATGGCAAATTTGACGTCACATGAAGCAAACTAGCATTAATTTATCTGTGATTAGGCATTTCTGGCTATTTATGTGTTGTCAGGTCTCATGTAATAAAAAATAACTGAAAATGAGGTAAAAACGCCTCATAGCATAATAATCGTGTAATGAGGGTCGATGAATAACATTTGCAATTAAATGTAAAACTTTACGCAGTTAAAATTAGTTAGAAGCCAAGCAACTTTCAGACAAACTACTACATATTTAACTATATTTAGTCATGTTTTCTGTTAAATGTACAGCTAAACAGAGCGATAATTAGCTAGAAACAGAGCGGGAAACTTTTTGAAATAACTTTCTGACAGAAAAATGCAGAAAGTTAGAAAGATAAACTTCACCCTATCACATTTTAGGCCAATAAAAATCCAATATAGAATATATTTTATAATGAAATAAGCAAAGTTAACAAACCACTGGTGCTGGTACTGTTGATGAATATATATATATATATATATATATATATATTACATTTTATGTTTTATTTTTCTAAAATAAATTATTTTTCTTAAATTATATTTTTTGTTCCCTTTTACTGCAACAAATCAGGACAATTAAGGATCAGGATTCATTATTTACACAATCAAATTTCATGAGGTGCAACTGGCTGTCAAACACATATTGAGGTACACATAACACATAATCTACACACGTGTAATGTATGTGTAGCTTATGTGAAATATTAAGTGTAACTCAAGCACTTATTGAGTCTCAATAGATGCACAACTTACATTATTTCAGTAGTACACCCAAATGAATGTCACATCATCCATTTGATGTGCTGTACTTGCTATAAGTTTACATCGAAGTTGTTTCTTTATCAAATATCAATATCAAATATAAATCAAGTCAATCACAGAAACATCATTGCCACCTTGAGTAAGAATTAGCATGTACATTATGTATGTGTATATGCATAGACATTACTGATATTTAAACTATTGTTGAAAGTTCATTTATGCACAGAAAGTCAATATGATATAGTATTTACTGTATTTGAATAAACCTAATAGTATTTATCTTGTACAAATACATTTATATTCTAGGGAAGTAAACATGAATTGATATGAATTCATCATAAAAACTTAATTTATGGAAGTGCAAAAAAACAAAAACAAAATTAACACTCTTACATACATTGTGTCTCTAGAGACATACACTTTTAGTACTTAAACCATTATAAAGTAAATAAAATAATAAAAAAAAATGTGTCACAATATTTCTAAGCGATAGATTGAGGAATACTAAAGAGGTGTGGGCACAACTCTAAAAATAAGAGGTACAGAAGGTGGAATGAGGTCTCAGGTCTCGAAAGTCCAGAGGTATGCGCTTGAGGGTTAAAGCATACAAAAGAGAACATAAAATGAAAGGCAATGGGATGAAAAAAACAAAACAGAAAACATGAAAAATTGAGAAATCAAAACTCATCTCCAACTAACCTTGTTGTGTTCTGACTTACAAGAGGCACAACTATAGGGAATCTCAAAAGAGAAACTGAGCAGTTCCCCCTATTGGATTACAGTAGAAACTAGTCCAAGTGTCTTTTATTTTCTTGAGGTTTTAGACATATTGATCACACAAAACATAGATACTTGCATTGGATGGGAAATTAGCTCACTTGGAACTGTAGTTGTTGGACATATTTGTTAACTTCTTCCATACTTGAAAGGGAAGCAATGATGCCTGCAGCTGTTTGCACTATGTACCATTAGCGCTCCAACAGACCTGAGAAATATTTGCTCTCAGAATATTTAATCAGTCATGAAGTGTTTCCCATGGCAGTTTAAAAGAATTAGCAATGCCCAATTTGCAAATGAATAATAGTAAAATATAAACCACAACAGAAGTTTATGCAGTGCTCTCACAAATGCGTATATGGCTACTGACCAGAAGCAAAAGTTTAGAGTTAAAAAGTACTTAAATATGGATCTTTTACCAAATCAAAAGTGATAGTTTTGCTTTAGAAGACATTAATTTAACCACTGGAGTTGCATGGATGAAGTTTATGCTGACAATCTGTGATTTATGGAGCTTCAAATGCCTGATCACCATCCACTTGCATTATAAGGACCTACTGAGCTAAAATATTTGACCATTTATCTTCTACTGAAGAAAGTCTTGCACACCTGGGATCGCATGGGGGTGAGAAAATAATGAGATAATTAAAATTTTAGTGTGAACTACACCTTCAAGTTAAGCAAACTCTTAGTGACAATTTGAAGCCCAACATCATGTTTTGGCTGGTCACGATCGATCTCATGGACACATATTTTCATATAGAAATTCTGCCACAGCACAGGGAGTTCCTGAGGTTCGCATTCAGGAGCGAAAGCCTTCCAGTATTGGGTTCTTCCATTCGGCCTAGCCCTAGTACCCCACACATTCACAAAATGCATGGATACAGCACTGGCTCCTTTGCGACTCCGGGGTATCTGCATTCTGTATTACATAGACGACTGGCTGATACTAGCGCAGTTCCAAGAACTGGCAGTCAGCACAGGGATATCATCTTAGCTCATCTGGTTTCTCTCTCCCAAGCGCGTTCTCTCTCCCACCCAGGGAATTACCTATCAGAGAGTTATATGGAATTCGATCACGATGCTGGCACAATTGTCTCCCGCTCAAATCATTTCCATTCAGAACGCCCTGAGCAATGTCAGACTAGGTCAAGGTTGCACTGCTCATCATTATCAATGAATACTAATTTCATGGCGTCTGCATCCATGGTGATCCCTTTGGGTCTTCTGCACATGAGACTGTTCCAGCTGTGGCTAAAATCCAGGGGGTTTCATCCAAGGGCCAGTCCCCTAAGGCAAATAAGGGTTATGCACCGCAGGCTTCGTTCCCTTTCTATGTGGTTCAGACCCCAGTTTCTTACCTTGGGTCCCACTCTAGGTGTGTCTCGTCGTCGCAGACTGCTAACGACAGACGCCTTCCTGACAGGCTGGGTAGCAGTCTTATGTGGTCGTCCAGCTCAAGGGGAATGGGATGGTCGTCAGCTCGATTGTCACATTAACTGTCTCGAGTTGATGGCTGTATTTCTGGCCCTGAAATACTTCCTCCAGAGGCTGCCATGTTTTGGTGCGGGTGGACTATACATCGGTAGTCTCTTACATAAACCATCAAGGAGGTCCACGTTCATGTCAGCTGAATTTCTGTTCAGTGCAATGTCCTCTCTACTTCCCTCTGAGTCACCCAGCCCCTCTGGGTCTGGACGCGATGGCACATACATGGCCCAAAATGCATCTGTGTGCGTTTTTCCCCCGGTTTCTCTGCTCCCGGGAGTCTTGGCCAGAGTTCGCCAGCAAGGGTCTTGCCTCATACTGATAGCGCCGGGCTGGCGAACAGGGTATGGTTCTCAGAGATAATGTCTCTCCTCGACGGCTCGCCTTGGGCGATTCCGAACAGGAGGGACCTTCTGTCTCAGGCATAGGGGACAATATTTCATCCCCGGCCCGAGCTGTGGAACCTTCATGTTTGGCCCCTGAAGGGTACCAACTGAGGGACACAGTGCTTTCACCTGAGGTTATCGAGACCATTTTAAGTGCTAGGGTTCCCTCCACTTGGAACAAATCTGTGTGAGATTTTACAGGGCAGAAAAATCTCTATGCACCTCTATAAACAGCGCAATGTCTCCTCTAATTCTCCCTGAGTCACCCAGCCCCAAGATGTTTTATCTTACGGCGATTACCTCTCTAAAGAGAATTGGGGACCTACAGGCTCTGTCTGTCTTGCCAGTCTGTTTTTTTCACAATTTTGCACCCTCATCCTGACTACCTGCCTATGGTGCCTTTTTCGACCTTACACCCGGTCACCTGCCTAAGGTGACTTTTCAGGCTTCAAAAGTGGTCACTCCACGGAGACTGCCCTGCTGTCTGTCACAGAGTCGCTGAGACAGGTGAAAGCTGAATCCAGATCATCAGTTCTGATTCTGCTGGACCTTTCTGCAGCCTTTGACACAGTCAACCATCAGATCCTACTCTCCACCCTCTCTAAACTGGGCATCACCGGAACTGTGCTTGACTGGTTCAACTCCTATCTCTCAGGTAGGTCTTTCAAGGTAGCCTGGAGAGGTGAGGTATCCAAGCCACATCAGTTACTTACTGGGGTACCTCAGGGATTAGTGCTTGGGCCACTTCTCTTCTCCATATACACTACGTCATTAGGTCCCATCATCCAGGCACATGGTTTCTCTTACCACTGCTACGCTGATGACACGCAACTTTACTTGTCTTTCCAGCCCAACGACACCACAGTGACCGCTCGAATCCCTGCCTGTCTGGCTGACATCTCAGCCTGGATGAAGGAACACCACCTGCAACTCAACCCAGCCAAGACTGAACTCCTTGTCTTTCCAGCCAACCCTGATGTTGAACACAACATCACTGTGCAGCTGGGTCCAACTACAGTGTTGCCTTCCAAAACGGTCAGAAATCTAGGGGTAACCATTGATGACAAGCTAAATTTCACAGACCACATCTCAAAGATCGCAAGATCATGTAGATTTACACTGTACAATATCAGGAAGATAAGACCTTTCCTCTCTGAACATGCCACACAACTGCTTGTTCAGTCACTTGTCATAACTAGACTGGACTACTGTAATGCTCTCTTTGCAGGCCTTCCTGCATGTGCTATTAGACCTCTGCAAATGATCCAGAATGCAGCAGCACGTCTTGTCTTTAATGAACCAAAGAGAGCACATGTTACACCCCTCTTTGTCTCTCTCCACTGGTTGCCGGTTCATGCACGTATTAAATTCAAGGCCCTGATGCTGCATACAGAACAATCACTGGTTCGGCTCCAACATACCTAAAAACATTTATGCAGAGCTACACTCCCACCAGAAGCCTGCGGTCGGCAAATGAGAGGCGCCTTGTTGGACCAAAACAAAGAGGCACCAAAACACTTTCCCGCACTTTCAGTTTCATCACACCACATTGGTGGAATGACCTTCCCAACTCAATCCGTGAAACTGACTCACTCTCTATCTTCAAAAAACGGCTGAAAACACATCTTTTCCAAGAGTATTTAACCAGTCGCTAAAAAATAAATAAATAAATAAAAAATCTTTCTAAATGTATTAACAATTCTTGTTGCACTTAAATCGGTTTTGTATACTATTGTGATGATAGTGAAACTTTGTAGTATGGCACTTTTCGTACCACTGTCTCCTTAAGATGATTCGCTTATGTTTCTCCTCTTTTGTAAGTCGCTTCGGATAAAAGCGTCTGCCAAATGAATAAATGTAAATGTAAATGTCTTGAAGCCTTTTGCTCCCCGTCGTTCACTACGCCAGAGCAGGAAAGACTTCAGACTTTGTCCAGTCCATGCCCTTCAGACATATGTCCACCACACTAGCCAGTGGCGTAAGTCAGGGCAACTATTCGTTTGCCAAAGCGCTTATCTCAGCGCAGCATCATAAGTGAAGATTTTTGTAAAGGGAATGTCTTGGGTTACTTAAGTGTAACCCTTGTTCCATGAAAAAGCAGAACGAGATTCTGCGCTTCACTGCCACACTGGGATGCCCTGGGACTGCTCTTCAGACAAAATACCTGATGATGCTCCGGTGACGCATCTATTTATAACCCTGCCCCAGGTGCATCCAATAATTACACCAGCAGAGGCTATAAATTCCGGTCAATGTTCATTGACGTGTTGCACACATATTCACAGCTGGTCACAACTATAAGATGTTCCCAAATCCCTTTTCTCAGCGCACCATTTCGTTTCGCTTTTTTCAGGGAACAAGGGTTACACATGTAACCAGAGACGTTTTTGTTGTCATGGTTTGATGTTTCATTGTTTTCTCCCATTTTAAATATATAACTAATACTCTACTGTGGTTGTGTTCTTTGCTCTTATATGTTGCATGACTGTACAGTTTATGCACAACATTGCACACCCCTGTCCAAAGAACATGTTTCATTTTCTGTTAATGTATGATTTTCTGATGTGTGTTACGAAAGACACTATACAAATAAAAATGATTTTATTTGACTTATATATTAATATTCCTGTGGGCTAAGCCCCATATGTCACAGATGTCTAGTGATGCCCCTTCCTGAACTAAAGGTTAATTTAGAAATAAAAAAAAAAAAAATAATTATGGTAAGAGGATGGAAATGACAATATCTGCCATTTGGTGCATTAATACATCAAAATATACTATTACAACTACTTGACAATGTTCACAGATGGTTCAAAAGACCCAGAAACTGATCCTGTTGGAGGGAGTATTTTAAACCCAGAATTGAATAAAACATTAATAAAATATTTACTAATAATGAAGCGATACAGAGCAGAATTAGTGGCAATAACTCAGAGTTTACAATGGGTGGAGGGAGTTAAACCACAGAGAGTTGATGTATTCAGATTCAGCAGCAGCTTTTTATAGTATTATTAAGTAAAACAACTAGAGTACATGTTTTAATATAAATATACACAACACCTTGAAATTACAACGAATTGGAATCGATGTTACATTTTCCTGGATACCTGCACAAATGGGGAATAAACATCTCGTTCCCTCCATCAGGGAATGGAGGCTACATACATAACCTAGACGTTATGCAGTATTTCCTTGATTTTATTACATTTTCTAACAATACAAAATGTGTAATTATACACATTTAATTGTGTATAATTAAATTACAAAAAATATGTGCAGTGAAAAGCTGTAATTTTACAGTAATTCATTGTTGATAGTATTTTACTGTAATTTTATAGTAACTGTTTGGCAACATTTGCTACCGGACATTTTAACATTTATTTTTTTTAAACGTGTTTCATACAAGTTTTAAAATCAAGGTCAGTGCAATTTATTTGACAATATTTGATCTCTATTATTAAATTATGTAGAAATAATTGTGTATATATCTTTTTCTTTAGATCTACAATTTCATACACTTTATTTCACATACTACTAAACTATTGTTGTTGCTGTTGTTGTTTTACTTTAACAATACCTTAGTAGCATTTTACAATAATGTTTCATGTACTAAAATTAGTTAACATGAACAATAAGCAAAACACTGGTGGCCAAAAGTTTGGAATAATGTTCAGATTTTGCTGTTTCAGAAGGAAATTGGTACTTTAATCCAGCAAAGTGGCATTCATCTGATCACAGAGTATAATCAGGGCATTACTGATGTATAAAACAGCACCAACACTATTAGAAAAAATACATTTTTGATCAAATCTAGACAGCAGCATCACTCCAACACCTTATCCTCGAGTAATCTTGATAAATTTGTAATTTGTAATAGAAAATCACTTGCCATTTTATCAATCACAGCTGAAAGATATATATTGGTTTGTTAAATGAAGCTGAACATTGTCTTTGTGTTTGTTTTTGAGTTGCCACAGTATGCAATAGACTGGCATGTCTTAAGGTCAATATTAGGCCAATTCTTGATCCTCCTCAGTCAATCATTGTTTTGATGAATGAAGGCTTTACAATGCTGGAAAAAGATTTTCTTCAAAGGTGTACACTACAGTCTTCAAAGACAAAGCACAACTGTCTCTAACAAGGAAACATTAACATTTTAAATCAAATAAATCCGAGAGATACTGAGCTTTGTTTTTGAACAATGCTGTAAATGATTGTCGGTTTAATACTGTACGTCCATTAATGAGTTTTTTGGACAACACATTTAACTGTCAACAATTCTTCTGGTTCGTGTTGTAAATTTGATAAATACTTATTTTGACATGGACCTGAAACTATTTCTCATTTAAAATGATAAAAATTCGAGTGAATTTAAAAACCACTTGACTTGAATTTGTTACGTCAGCTGTGAACCGTGCGAAGGAAAAATAAGTGACGCGCTTTAGGCTCCTCCTTCAGTTCTATGTTTCTACTAGGTCCTGTAGACACATATAAAAATCCTCTTCAGCAACTCCATTCCTCATTTAAAATTTTCGTCATGTCTGGAAGAGGAAAAGGCGGTAAAGGACTCGGGAAAGGAGGCGCCAAGCGTCACCGCAAAGTGTTGCGTGATAACATCCAGGGAATCACCAAACCCGCAATCCGTCGTCTCGCTCGCCGTGGCGGTGTCAAGCGGATCTCCGGTCTGATCTACGAGGAGACTCGCGGTGTGTTGAAGGTGTTTCTGGAGAACGTTATCCGTGATGCCGTCACCTACACTGAACACGCCAAGAGAAAGACCGTCACTGCCATGGACGTTGTGTACGCGCTGAAACGACAGGGACGAACTCTGTACGGATTCGGAGGATAAACGACTTTATTCAGGAGGAACCGACCAACCCAACGGCTCTTTTAAGAGCCACCCACAATCTCACTTAAAGAGTTGATGTCTTCAATTATATTTAATTTTTAAATAACATAATATTTGAGCTATACTTTTAAAATAAACAGGAACTTAAAGAATAAAGTTCACGAAAAAATAAATGCCACTTCTCCATGAATTACCCAACTTTAGTACTGTTCGGTCATTTCATTACTTTTGCTGTTACACACAAATTTCCACATTTTACACTGGCACATAATTATATTGTTTGTACGGAAGTGTGTCTGATAAAACAGTCCAGTTTGATTTGCAACATATAAATGTATTTATTCACCAAAGCGAATCGAGAGATGAAACATCAAAGTAGATCAGAATAACACCAAATGCAGGACAGTATAAAAGATAGAAAATTAGATTAAAAATAGTTAAAAGCGGTTTGTTTATAATCCACAGTAGTACTCGCAGGAAAATATTAAAATCCTTTATGAACAATTATTTCATAAATGTTCATTTTCTCATATTACTACAAAATAAAAATGAGCGGGAGAACAAGACAATGGAAATGTAATCGTGTGGGGGGTGGAAACTTTCACACATGAGGCGAGAGGCGGGACTTTCATTTGGAAGTCTTTGATTGGCTCTTTCCGGTCCGTCAAACTTACAACTGACCAATGAAATCATTGAATGGGTTTGACCAATGAAAATACGCCAATCAGAGGCGCGCGTCATCTCCGCACAGAATTAGCATAGAGGAGGGAATAAATACTTCTGTGAGCAGATATTCTGAGTTTGTTCTTCAGATCATCATGCCTGAACCAGCCAAATCCGCCCCGAAGAAGGGATCAAAGAAGGCCGTCACAAAGACCGCCGCTAAGGGAGGAAAGAAGCGCAGAAAGTCCAGGAAGGAGAGTTACGCTATCTACGTGTATAAAGTCCTGAAACAGGTTCATCCTGACACCGGGATCTCTTCCAAGGCGATGGGAATCATGAACTCTTTCGTCAACGACATCTTCGAGCGCATCGGCGGTGAAGCGTCTCGTCTCGCTCACTACAACAAGCGCTCCACCATCACATCGAGAGAGATCCAGACCGCCGTGCGTCTGCTGCTGCCCGGTGAACTGGCCAAACACGCCGTGTCTGAGGGCACAAAGGCCGTCACCAAATACACCAGCTCCAAGTAAAACAACATCCGGTTTCTCAACCGACCCAAAGGCTCTTTTAAGAGCCACACATGTTCTCATTTAAAGAGTTTCTAGCAGACGGTGTTTGTATATTTTTTTTTTTTTTTTTAAGGATTTCAAGGTTGTTTAGAGTCGGGGAAAATTTAAGTTTTAAAAATCAAGGTTTTAAGCAAGTATTGAAAATTGCTTAATTTCTACAGTTTGTTCTAACTAGAAAGACGTCACATCGTCCTGCTTATAGCCCGAAAACACTAACTAAAATATACTAAGAAAAAGAAATGTGTGTATATTTTCTATATCTGTAAGAGACACCAATGTTATTGATGAGTCTTGTGAAAAGGTTCCAGGTTATGATCAGGAGCATCTTCTGGATTGTTCGGCCATCGTCAGCCACGCATTTGTTCGACTCCAACAGCAACGAGCAACTGAAGATGCTTAACCCTTTCCTGCCTGAGCCAGAATATTAATATAAAATCACATACCTGAACTAAAATATATATATATATAAAGAGGGAAACTTGGAGTGTATGAAATATACATCATTTTGTGGACAATGAAGAATAGCAGACAGATTAGAAATAATATATTGTTTAAAAGTTATGACCATTCAGATAGATTGGGTGCCGAGTAAACTCGGAGTAACTTCTAGAACTTTCTAGTCATTTAAATATTAGTATTCAATTCAGTGGGACATTTACAACCTGTAAATACAGGGACATTAAGCCCACCAGTTCAGTTCCAGCTGATACACATCTGCATTTGTTTTCTGAGCTAGCATACAAGCTTCCAGCAGATGCATCAAGATAAGCATGAAAAAGTACCTGTGGAAGCATCTGCTAAGATGTGTGAGGACTACAAGGTATATTTCGACATGCCTGTCCGAGATCAAGACAAACCATGGGCACCTCATTTCACCTGGAGCACTGGAAAAAACTCAAAGTAAAATGGACAATTGTTGCTTGGAATTTTGTTATAAAATGTGTTAATTTTAAAAATTGTACGTTTTTAATTTAAAATGTTTTACAATTTTCAATGTTATTGAAAAAACAAATATCATATATGAAAAATGTCTTTCAAATTAGTCATGGGTGAAATAAATCCCAGATAGCAAATGTCATCTGGCCCAGTTCTGGCCCACATACCGCATGGAATGATGGTGATGGCAATGATGGCAATGACCCGAGTGTGGCTGCTAGAAGTCCGCCACAACCGGACCAGATGTGGGCCACATCTAATTATCCTATAGTAAAGAAAATACTCAGTCTAAATTGCTTTATTAAATATAAAAATGTGATAAATAAATATAAAACAAGAAACAAAAAAGATATTATGTAAAAATTATATAAATATAAATAAATCTGATACATAGAGATTTCCAATATATATTCAAATTTTCCCACTGAATTGAATACATTGTTGAACCTGCAACAGAGTCTTGAAGTGGAGAATTCAGGTCAACAGATTGATAACTAGCAGGGCAAAAGGGGAGTCTGTTGAACAGGCAGGGGTCAAACCAGAAGGCAGTCCAAAGAAAACAGTCCATGGTCCACAAGGTCTACACATTAGGAACAAGGTCAAGGGCGAACAAGTGTCAGAACCAGGAGAAGACAAGATCTTCATTTTTTCTCTTGCCCGACGGTAGTGATGCTCCGATTGATCGGCCGCCGATCATGATCGGCCGATATTGGCTTTAAATAGCTCAATCGGCAACCCCCAAAAGCGCCGATCAAAAAAGCCGATCACGTGATGTAAATAACTCGCGCAACTTTTCTGCATGTGGCGTGCGCGGGAACACAATAGCAGAGCAGAGCTGGCTAGACAGCAGCAAAATGACTTCTCCTTCTCCCGTCTGGAGGTTTTTCAAAGTGTCAGACAAAGACATAAAATTAGCCATATGCAATACATGTCGTGCTGAAATCCCTCGAGGTGGAATACACCAACGGCATTTTAATACAACCAACATGATTAGGCATCTTCGAACACGCCATACAACAGCTGAATATGCAGAGTATGAGAGACTAACCCAGCCGACGCAAACATCCCCATCCCTCAATCAGCCGACTGTGAGTGATGCCTTTAAACGACGTGAACCATACAGCCGGGATAGTAAGAGATGGAAAGACATCACGTCCAGTATCATGGAATTCATTTGCCTCGACGAACAACCTCTATCCGTTGTGGAGGATAAAGGGTTCCGTCGCCTGCTAACCTGCCTTGATCCACGATACGACCCCCCAGGCAGGAAATATCTAACTGATGTGTGTCTCCCCGCGTTGTACAAATCCGTGCACACACACATTGACAAGCTTCTGAATGATAGCGTACATATTAGCTTCACAAGCGATATATGGAGTGCAGACGCCTGTCCAATGTCCCTGCTAAGCTTAACAGCGCACTTTATTGACTCAAACTTCAAAAGACACAACATTGTGCTACACTGTCAGGATTTCACGGGGTCACATTCTGCGGAGGCTTTGGTGAACGCATTTAGCGGCATGTTTCAGTCATGGGGGATCCAAAAAGAGAAAATCCACGCAATTCTAACCGACAACGCCAAAAACATGCAGAAAGCAATGAGAGACGCAGATTTCCCTGGCCTGCCGTGTATGGCACACACTCTCCAGCTTGCTGTGCATGAGGGGGTATTGTCCCAGCGAAGTATTTTGGATATCACAGCCTCAGGGAGACGCATAGTTGGGCACTTTAAACATTCGCCGTTGGCTTACAGCCGGCTGGAAAATGTACAAAAGCAACTCGGCCAGCGCCAGCCTATTAAAAAACTTCGCCAGGATGTGTCCACTCGATGGAACAGTACATTGTACATGCTCCAGAGTCTATTAGAGCAGAAATTGGCGCTTGCAGCATATGCTGTAGAATACGAATTGCCATGCACGTTTACAATTCACCAGTGGAAATTAATCGAAAATATGATCTCCATCCTTGCCCCGTTTGAAGAGCTGACACAACAAATCAGCTCCTCAACTGTGTCAGCTGCGGATGTGATTCCGTGTATAAGAGCTCTCACCCGACTCTTGGAGAAGACGGAGTCTGACCATGGCGTGAAAACATCAAAAACAGTGCTACTGGAAGCTGTCAGAAGACGATTTGCTGACATTGATACACAGAAGCTATATGCAATTGCGACTATCCTAGATCCAAGGTAAGAGAAACTTATCACTTATCATTAGTCTTCCATTGTCTTTCAGTCTTAGGCCAACTACCTCTTTGTTTAAAATACGTAATTATGCTTTTCTTATGCCTTATTTGAAGGGTTCAAATATATTATTAAATTAATATAGTAGGCTTGCTAGGCTTTAGTAATCTAAAATATTTTTAAACTATGTAATATTTTTTGTCATAGTTGGAAATACTATCGAGTAGGCCTATTTCATGTTTTGAGATGTAACCTGTAGGCCTATGCATTGCTCATATTGACCGTTTAACCGTTAACCTAATTTTTTTTGACCGATTAATAGCCTTTTTTTTTGCTGCATGGTTAAAAAAAGAAAACTATATGGCTATGCCTATATTTGTTAACTCAATGTGGCGCATCGATACGCAACTATAGCCTACAGACATATTTCATATATAAAAAAATAAATAAATCCGGTTTTCAGCTGAAAACTGATTCAGTGTTTTCTTTTTGTCGTCATAATTTAATTGTTTAAGTTAAAACAATATTTATTTTAGGCCTATTTTATGTTTTTTATTTATATTATTCTGTTTTTCTCTGTTGACACTGTCAGAAATGCTGCAGGTGTGTGAACATTTTATATGAATCCAGATTCTGTTGTTGATCTGTTTGCACGTTAAACCCGTGATTTTTTTTATTTATTTTTTACGGGTCACAGACACTCGTAAATTAAATTTTGTCTGTCGAAAATTAACCGAAATGAGCATTCTGACACAAATGGATGTGTGCATGGCATGTCACTCTAATTGATTTTACATAGTTTTCAATTTTTACATCTATTTCATTTCAGGTACAAAGACAGATACTTTCCAGAGGCACTCAAACCAACTGTGCATGATCTGTTTCGGGAAGCTGTTGGAGCCCATTGCAGCACTGAACTGCCAAGCAGCGTGGAGGTGCCCGGTTCCAGCAGGTCAACAGACAAAAGCCCACCAGCTTGCTCTTTACAGGCAATGTTTGCTGAACTGGTGGAGGAGGATACAGGACAAACTGATGAGGAAATCACAATAGTCTCGCAGATCAACCAATATCTAGCAGAGCCCGTAATGTCACACAGTGGACATCCACTTGCTTATTGGCAGGCGAATAAAGGCCGTTTCGCAGCACTTGCACAGGCAGCAAGAGCATATCTTTGTTCACCGTGCACAAGTGTGGATAGTGAGCGACTATTTAGCACGGCTGCAAACGTTATTGATGACAAAAGAAACCGTCTGACATCAAAAAATGCAGAGATGCTCATAGTCATCAAGAGAAACTTGCCTTTAGTTTATGATTGAGACCTGAATGATTTTGTCCTTTGTGAGGCCAAGCAAGTTTTTGTTTGAAACATTTTGTGGCCAATTGTTTAATTTTATTACATTAAAAAACACTACATTTTTCAAGTAGCCTGGGCCTAAATGTGACCTCATCCTATCCCAAGTTCATGTGGGTTGGTAACTATCTGCTTGGCCTCCTTTTGTTTCTCTGCCTTGTTATTTATGAAGGATGGCATTGGCTTACAGTAGCTAATCTAGCTATACATTATTTTATTTTTTGGATCTGATGTAGTTAGTTCCTCAACTACATCCATTGTAGTCTGCCTGACCCCTCTTTGTTTTGAAAAATGTTACTCTGCCTTATTTGGAAAAGATGGCATACAGTAGCCTTATGTTATCTTGTTTTCTAACTACAATCAAATAAACATTGGTTCTTTAAGATTTTCTTGACTCTAGCATATTTCTACTGATAAAAGATTCCCATTCCCCTGCCATTCTGTGATCGGCAGTGATCGGCAATCGGCAGATCATGATTTTGGTGATCGGTGATCGGCCCCAAAAATGCTGATCGGAGCATCACTACCTGACGGCCTCCACCCTGTCTGCACAAGCGGCAGCCATCTTTTGCCCCAATGTTCAATTACTTGGTCTGTTGCAGTTGCAGTTAAGCGGTTTCTTCTGACAGAAGCTACAATGACACATATATGACCAACATTAAGGTGGCAAATAATTACTGTTATTTATTATAAATCTAACATTTATAGCGTAACATTTTTAGCCGACACCAAACAACATGAATAAAATCACAGTAGTTATTTTCAGAAAGCCTTACCATTAATTACAGTTTGAAAAGCGTATCTATATAAGTGGCGCACACACACACACATTATGCCACCTCGCAAACAGCTTGTGAGTCGCATGTCCCAAAACAAGTGGCTAACTGCGCTTAAACGGTCAAAATTGTCAAAATGCCCCTCTTGGCGAGTATTCAGATACACACATTCTGAAACTGACCTGAAATAGTTGAGAAAGATAACACATGTTGTGTAACAGTATATTGGATCTAGGGGTGGGCGATCTTAACAAAATATCACATCAGGATCAAAACACGATCCATTTCTTTGGGAAAATTTGTACTTTTAAGAGTAGATTTAAATGTGGGTACTTTAATTTAACTCGAGTACATTTCTAATGAAATAAACTGTACATTTAATTTGTTACGCTAGGTGACGTTCCTCTTGTTACTTTACTATATTTTAATGCAAATCATGTTAAAATATTTTGCTACACACTCTTTTTCTTCACAAATAAAGTTCATACTTTTAGGGCGTAGTATAAGTAGGCAAATTGGGATGTGTAGTGTATTATATCTATGCAATAATTTATTACGCCTTTTCTTTTAACAGTTTTAAAACTTGGCTCAAACCACCTTGGGGGAAGACGGGTATCTGTGCCCATTTACGTCAAAACTACGCTAAGGTGTAACTTACGCACGGCTGGTGCAACCGGCCCCTGATGAGTTGCCTAGTTTGATGCCAGCTTAAGCTGCATTTTTTTCCTCACTGCTATTGTGTATTATTCTTGGCAACATAATTTTGCAACTTTTATTGTTGTGAAAATTAAAAATTCAGATCTGCCAACCATGGGAAAATATTTTGAGTACCACAATAGTGTAACACTAAATTCACATGCTTTTGCATCACTTTGCTTTGCACACGGTCTGAGAAAACAATAATCATATATTCTTGAGAAGATCTCCAACTTGCACTGCACTGGGATATATTATATATATTTGTCATGATTAATATTTAATTGTATGATATGTGTGGTTATACAAACTAATAACCGTAATTGCATTCAATTATTTAATAAAAATGGAAATGGTGTATTTTTTATATTGGAATACATGTTTGCATTTTAAAGTATTTACAGAAACTTGTGTTATAATGTAAAAAAAAAAAAAAACACTGTCAATTATGAATAAAAAATGTTTCTGTTCAGGATTTAAATTTTATTTAATAAATAATTGAAACAGCTTATATAAGCACACATATTATAGGCCTAATGGAAAATATGTAGCCTATTCAATTAAAAACATATCTAGGAATGTAAGACTATGTAACTAGAGGGTTAGCCACATTATTCGCTGAAGCTCCTTGGATGTCAAAATCGTTAATGATTTGGCCGTTTTGAGGGGCGGAGAAACAACCATTGCGCTCCTGATACTTTATGAAGAACTTTTGCTTATTTTTAGGTCTGTGGCTCTCTCTCTCCCGGTCAGTGTCCTCCTCATCTGACCTCATCATTATTTTAACTGCAAGGCACACACACACACCTGCCGGTAACTTTTTAGGTAACGTAACTTATGCGGCACATGCGCTCGCTTTTTTCAGCCTGTCATGATCTGCTCCTCTCACGGGTGACGGGTTTGGCTCCTATAATAATTATGAATACGGTACTATGGAAAATCAGGTTTAACCATCTCCATTGCCAGCTTAAATGCCTGGTGAACTAGCAAGCTAGCTTGCAAATTATGTAACGTTAAGCAAACGTTATTAACGTTAAATATTTTAACAAGTTTGGCAGGTCTGCATTAACTCAGTTCACAATTTCAACTTTCCACATCCACCCTAGCCTGTTTAACTTTGCAAAGGAGTCAAAAACACCGTCCTCAAAAACACCGTCCTCACTGAGGAATCAGCCAGACGGAGGAAGAACGAGTGTTAAAACCTATTTTGTGTTGCTATCGATTTGCATCTCTTGAAATGATTGACATTATGGGTAGTTAGCGGAATGAACCCAGAGCAATGATTGGTCGAACTCTTCTTCTTCTTTTCGGCAGGCTAGATGCTGCTGCCTCTTGCTGTTAGTCTTGAGTACTGCACATGCACAATTGATCAAAAAGGCATCACCAGCTTTTTGCGTAGTTTAGAGTGACAGATCATACCAGCGTACTTTGATGTCAAAATGCGTACTTGCCACACAAAATGCGTACAGATTGGCAAGTCTGAAAATTGAATCAGGATAATGGTTGATTCTCTGCACTGGTACAAACAATTAATGAAACCTGTAAGATTAGTGAACTGACACAGTATATACTTACAGCTTAAGACTTCTGCCTCTCCATGTCTAAACTGTGGGGTGCGATTCCTTGCTGTAAAGGATAATTGGTGGGAGAGGCCAACGTTTAGCAGTACCTTTTAGCACATGTTATATGGGTAAAATATGGGTATGGGTAAAATGGTAAGAAAACAGTTTTATTGTAAACTCACATTCACGGGTCACTGTTGTCAGTTTCACAGGTGTTGATGTCCTCATTTGGTTGATGCTTGCTCTGTTCATAGCTATAGAGAATAATATAGTTACATAGCAGTTACATAGTTAAGTCATTTGTTTTTGGTGCATCAAAACAAGCCAAAAATATATTGTCACCCCTGAAACTGAGTAACATCTTTTAAGATATTAACACAATCTTTAAATTAAAAAGCATCATTACATGTCTGTGTTTTCAAATACTCACAATTCATAGTTTCCGCCTCCTTCCTGGCCAGTGGTTGAGTTATTCCCTGCTCTGCTAGTAACTGTATGGGAAAAATTTTAAAGAGAGGGAATGCCACCAGGAGGAATGCTACCTGAAGGGCTGCTAACAGGAGAGTTGTTAAGATATCTTCATACACCTCATGACCCACTGATTTAACTATTTTGAGGGCCCTTTTCCTAAGATTGCTCCATTCATTGTAATTCATCGCTAGTGAACCATGTAGGACTACTGAGTCACAAATAACATATGCAAGGAATATCCCAACCGAATTCAAGCTCAGGATGTTCACTAAGGGATATACATTTCAATATATATGCATTATTACATTGACCATTTTGTATAGGTGCCATTGTGGAAAATGTGCTACCATGCCAACAGAAGCTGAGAATATTTGCTGCTTGGAGATACCTCAGGTAGCATTCTCACCACTAAGTTGGAAACTACTTTGTCTCTTCATCTGCACTAACTGTGCATAAAAATGACACTTACCTTTTCTAATTCTAATTAGGTTACTAGAAGACTACTGGAGGTCGAAGAACAGCTCACGTTTGGTTGACCATCCTGGATTGGAGCCTGTCCGCCTCAATGTCTACTCTCTGCAGAATGCTGGCCAAATATACAGAGCTGACTATGGTCCTCTACGTTTGAGAGGAATACACCAGTACGTTGTGCTTTGTTACATAAGTTAATAAAATAATAAATAAAGTCCTGTCTTGAGTCTTGACTTTTTATTCCACCAACAAACATTGTGCCTAATTTTCATTCTATAGTATAGACAGTGTCAAGATTTAATTACATCAGAGGGAAAAGAAACTATAAAAATGTTTTTAAAAAAAACAAGCATTGAAGATGCAAACATAATAATACAAACAATGATACATATCAATCAATTCTGTTCAGTCGCTACAGGTATCTCTCCTATCGTTCATTTGTGAGCTGGTGCTGGGGCCTCCTGGGACGCAGAATTAGGGTCATTATTCCAGCTTGTGTGGTCCTGCGCATCCGCTCAGTGTTTCCTGATGAGGAAGGCCACTACGTTGGGTTTAAACTGCCCCCCGTTTGAACCTCGACACAAAGCTGGCAATGACCTCCTCCTTGTCCGGCTCTTCATACTGCGCTGATAGGTCCTCTGGGACCGGCATGGCCAACAGCGCATTGTTGTATGGCGTAGGGTTGACAAAGACTTCATCAAAAATTAGGTCCATAATGTCAACAACATAACCTTGTATCAAAACACAAGCACAAACATTATTTTTCTTTTTACTTGGTTGCGTTTTGTTTTTATGTTTTTTTTTGTATTTAATTTATTTTTATGTATTTAATTTATGTATTAGAAATACATTTGAGAATTCCAAAATATGTGTTGTTTGAATTGATTTTAAGCCTTACCAAAGGTCGGCTGTTTCTTTTTAGGTTTAACTCTGCATTCTCCCTTCCTAACCTTTGGAAATGAGAGTTTGAAGACAGGTACACCTTCCTGCGTTTCTGCCTGTGGTCGGTCTGCATTTTCATTATAATGCATAGCAGCCAGGTAGAGCCTGGAAATACTTGTATTAAGACTAGTTGTCTTGCAGATTGCATGTTCGCACTTGGGGTAAAGAGGATCCTCATGTGTATGGATATCTTGAACATGGTTCAGGATTGCGTTCCACTTTGCAATTCTATCTGGCTCGGACGGTGAGCCAGCTGCAGTCCAGTATATGTGATTGTTGATGCTTTTCATCCACTTTGAATATCTCACAGACTTTCTGCTTACTGATTGCTTCCAGTTTCTTTGAAAGTCCTACAATGAAAAGCACAATAAATTCCACTTAGTTAAGATACTCATAAACAGTGATTACTCTATTGTAGTATTTCATAATCAATTTCAATGCATTTGATAACATTTACTCATAGGGTCTCAGTTTCAAAGTAAGGACAAGTCTTTTCACCAAATGTTAGCTTTAGTAAAGTTTCAAAAACATATAACATCGGGACCTTCTCAATAAAACGATATCACTAACAATTAAAAGAATGGAAAAGGCTGGAGCAAAACTGATAGATTTTGTATGATATAAAGGACTATGGACATCAAGCAGCTCCATATAGGCACTGACAATATACCTTTTGCCATGTGCCAGACATCATAGTAATGGGTTATGTTTCTCTCCCTGAGGAACTTCTGTACTTGTGGATGACGATCAGTGACAACGCAATCAAGGTTGACGCCACGCGACTCCAGTAATGCTAGACTCCTCGTCAGGCACTCTTTTTCCATGTGGCAGCTACCAACAACCTCATTGCTCTGTTAACACAGAAAAACAATATATTAATATAAAATGCATTATAGACTTTGATTTTCAAATTACAATCAATAACCACTTTAAACAATCTTTTTTGACAACTCACCTGAACCAACTGAATGTCCACAATGGTGTTAGTATTGAGATCCATCATTGTATAACTCCCATATTTTGCAGAGTGCCCTGTTTTTGTTCAAATATTGACATTAGTAATCACTATTCAATACTTTGGTATCATGTCTGGCATTTTATTTAGGTCACTCCTTTTAACTTCAAACAATATCTAACCCATGTATAAACTAAACTATTTCAGTAAAGTATTGTTACGTTTTCTTGATTGGTCTAGGGGAGGAAAAGCAACAGCAAGAATGGATGGTGGTGAAATGAAATGTGCAACAGCATGAAGCCACCCCGTCTCCAAAAAAAAGGGGTATCAGATTCAGAAGGGGGTATTGCCAAAACAATAAACATAACCAGTCTAACTCCTTATTAACCAACCTACTTAAACTAAAAGAAAAGAAAACAAGAGTACAGCAAAATAAGCTAACTCCCTTGCAAACATAAACGGGAGAAAAAGTCAAAGTGAAAATAAATGGCACCCACCTCCCTACTAACCCCAAAATAAATAAATTATTAACTTGCAAATTGCAAGTTAAGGAAAAACAGATTAATTAAACCATACAGTAAATCATGAAAATTAACACTCACTTCTGCCTTTAAGTCTCAATCATAGAAGGATCACAAAGTGACTAAGGAGAGAAAACTACTACAATAAGTAGAACACAACAAAGAGAGATACACAACACTATCAGCTCCTTGCTTCAACAAAACATCAGGTTTTGAAGATGAGACCTCAAAGCTGTTGCACACAGTCAAGCCACCCCCAACACAGCTCTGATACAGTTTTTCTGAATTGCTAAAACACTAAACCCCATTCTCTGAACCAAATGCTCAGTGGCCTAAACACATTTGTCAAATCAATCACTCTTTTTGCAAAACTCTTAACACATTCTCACTCACTAAAACGCATTTTGCACTGTTGCAAAATGGTAAATACATGTGGCAAAAGTTAAACACAACTACAACACAGCTGTCATCATTTACACACAACAACTCAAAATTGATCACACTTGTGGCTAATGATGTGAGGGAACATATACAGTAAGCCAGTTCAGAGAGCACTGGTTTGTGAGGCCCTACAATGGATAGAAATCTGAGAGGAAGAGTTTGTGTGAGAGGAGGTCGAGGAGGTCGAGGTGGTCAGCGAAGACAAAGAACAGTAATATCTGATGAAATCAGAGCTACTGTGATTGACCATGTTCTTGTCCATGGTATGAGCATGAGGGAGGCTGGACAAAGGGTACAACCAAACATCAGTAGATTCACTGTGTCCACCGTAATCCGAAGATTTAGAGAAGAGAACAGGTAATTACCTTTATTTGACATAGGTATGACATACTATATACTGTACCACAGTATACTGTAAGTAAATATATGTTTCAGTACATCACTGTACCAATGTACTGTAGTATTGTAGTGGAGGGTTGGTCTAACTGTTTGTAGGCCTAGTATAACATGTATATTTTTTTGTAACTCCATGTTCTCTTTTTGTAGAATTGAAAGACTGCCACATGGGGGTGGGAGGACAGGTATGTTCTCCCCACACCAAGAGACCCTAATTGTTGATATGGTCCGTGAGAACAATGCCATTACAGTAAACTGAGTGAAATTCAGCAGAAGATCATTGAGGACCATGTAAATTTTGAGATGTGAGATGCTCTGTTAGGGCAGCAGGATGAGCATCCCATCTATGTTGTTGTTTGGGACAATGTGAGTTTTCACAGAGCCCTCCAGGTTAGAGAGTGGTTCAAGATGAACCAAGGTTTTATCAATCTTTGCCTTCCACCGTACTCCCCTTTCCTAAACCCCATTGAGGAATTCTTCTCCTCATGGCGGTGGAAGGTATATGTATGCCAACCTTACACCAGGGTAAATCTCCTGCAAGCCATGGGACTTGCCTGTGGTGACATAGGTGTGGAGGCATGCCAAGCCTGGATACGGCATGCCAGGGTTTTTTTCCCCCGTTGCCTGGCCAGACAAAATGTGGCCTGTGATGTGGATGAAGTCCTGTGGCCTGACCCAGTACGGAGACATGATGCTGTGGCTGAGTAATGCACTTATTTGTATATTTTTGTACTTTATTTTTACATGGGCTTACTGTACACAAGTAGCAAACGCATAAGATTTCTGTTTGTTTTTACAAGTGCTACGTGTAAATGCACAAGATTTCTGTTTTGTCTTTTTGTACAAGTGCTAAATGCACAGGTTTTTTTTGTTTTGCAACATGCATTTAGCCTACAGTGAACAATAAACATTTATTTCTCCAGCTTCATGTCCTGAGCATTGTGTTTTCTATTTTTCTACGTAGTGTTTAGTGACTGTTCAGTAGTGTTTTTAATTTTGATTGACTCAGGGCACGATTTGACAACATAGTTCAGTTTTGAGCACAGATTGAACTGTTTTGAGGTGAAAGTTTGGTTTTGCAAGAAGAGTCTGAGGTTTTGTGAATGTAGCTTGAAAATTGGGTTTTGTGTTCACAGTTTAGAGAAAAGGAGAGCAGCTTTCAAGAAATGTGTTTTAGCAATCGAGAAAAACTGTAATGGTTGCAGTTTAAATACTCTCCTTCCCCTCCCAGCATCCAATCACAGCAGGGCAGTGATTATTGGCATCAGGTGGAAACCATTCTCCTATAAAGAGAAACAGGGAGAGAGAGAGAGAGAGAGAGAAACAGCACAACTTGGGCGCCCACAAACAAAACCTTACGGCTCTGGACGTAACAAGTATCAATACCTGGGGAGTCAGCTCTCATGTCACCACCAAGTATAACTTTTTCCTCCTGACTTAGCCGCTGCAGATTCACATCCTGTGTGACTTTCCAGTGGCGAAAAACTGCGGGTTCAATGAAAGATCTGGCATGGCGGCGAAATGTTCTAAACCGAAACAACTGTAGCTTCATTGTATTGAAGACCTGTTAGTGTGGGTGGATAAATAATACATGTAAGTTGATCTAAATCGAAGTCAGTTAAAATAAACTGCAGTTGCACATCATTTACCTTTTCAATTTGTATGAAAGATGCCCCACTCAGGTACACGGTGGCAGAAAGGTGCAGATTTCCAGCTGGCACGCTCCCAAGGATAGGCTGGCTATTCCATTGTCTTGAAAATGTGCAACGGGGGCACCGCTGCTTCACAGACAGGAATGTCCCCAGCCTTTGGGTCCTCACATCACATGCCCGTGTGCAGACTGGACATAAATTACAAGTCCATGTGCAGTTCTCGTACACTATGTAATTTTTGCTAGTGGGAGTGGTTGAATCTTCTCTATACCAGACCTCAAAGAAAGGAAAACACATTTTCAGTTAAACCGATTGAACTGTCATCTGGACTGTACTGTAAACCATCACCCTGTTTTCAACTGGTTTAATAATTATGCATATAAACAATCCTAAAAGTAATGCAACAACAACAGTCTCACAGAGACTAAACACTCAGTAACTTACGACTGTTGTGTAGAGTATAACGATGCTGTGATGGAGTCTGCAGGATCATAAGTGGAATCATGTCCCTTTGAAGCTTCCACTAAAGAGCTGCCCTCCAATGGATTGTCCTCGAGCAGTTCATCAAGGTCTAGACGAGGTCTTTTGGCTGGTCTCTTTAAAGGTGTTGATGACAGGCACAGACACCAAACACCAAAATCTTTGCAGGAGACAGTTGCCTGGACACCTGCGGCCCAAATTAATTTTTACTATGGAAAGTCTAATGACAACACATAATGAAAGCAAAGAAAAAATGCCAGAATACTTACTAATTACATCAAAAGTAAATGCATTTGCAGGTGGCAGGTACATACCTTCACTTCTAAATTTTGGCCTTATGGATAGCTGTGTGCCTACAGTATGTGTTTCCATGTGGTCTGTCTGGCAGGCAACATCCCTTGAGAGGGGCAGCTGAATGCAAGCACTTGATGTGCTGGCCTGCATAGAAACAATAAGGTTAAATTAGTACTCAGTTTATTACAATTGCAGTTTGTAAGAAGATAAGCATGTTTAGTGAATAACATTAATAATTAAAATTAGATCAATGAAATGATAAAATGATATTACATAATTTATTTATTTACATATTTTATATTTCATATATCTTAATTTATTTGAATCAGAATCAGAATGAGCTTTATTAGCCAAGTGTGTGCAGATAGCATGGGGGAAAAACTGTTTTTGTGCCTAGATGTTCTAGTACGCAGAGATCTGTAACATCTGTAATGTATCTTATTACAATTACATCAAGCTCTGCGATTTTGAGATGCGGATATCGCGCGCGCCATATCACCAACAGGAGAACGGTTATCCAAATAACAAAGTGTACAACACTCGCGTTACAGTGTGTGTATTCACACACATACCTGATGCTATCTACCTTTACATTAGCGACAGTAACTCGGCTGTTAGCTGCATAGCTAATGTTACAGCCACATTCAAGTGTAACAAGGTAACCATAAATAGTAAAGCAACACAATTATATATCTGTAGTTGACTTACTTGTCCGAGGTTTGTAGCTGAGCCAAAGAGAGTTGGTACTGATCCAGACTTTAGTTTCAGACGTTCAGCATGCCCGGCTCTGAATTGACCCATGTTGTGGAAACAGTCGTCTGTGAAATGTTTGGCGCAGACATGCAAAACTTTGGTGTGTTGTGTCGGTGCATTTCCAGAGTAAATGAAATGAATCCATTGATCCTTCTGGGGATTGGATGTAGGAAGTAAAAAAAATACTTCGGTGATCATTTGTGCAACCAATTATTGAGCAACTGTTGTGCTTCGCTCGTTCACACGACATTTTCTCTAGGAAAAACTAAAAACGCGCGCGCGCGCGCGTTCTTCTTCTTCAATTTTTTAAATGGCGGTTGACAACTATTTGCTGCATTACCGCCACCGCTGGACTGGAGTATATAACAGGACTTACATATTTTCTATAAAATTAAATTCTTTTTAAAAGCCCTGTATTCTTTAAAAACAAAAACAAAAAATGAAAAATCTTCCCAGCATTTCTTTGTAAAATATTCCTAAATTCAAAGATAATTTCATTGGCTTCTTCTTGAGCAATAAGCCTCTGCCTATCTTGATAATATTTTTGACAATGAATCAATACATGCTCAACTGTTTCAGGGCTACGCCTGATACAATACCCACAGTTACCATCAACATGCTTTTTCATTAGAAATAAGGTACTATTAAGTTTGGTATGCCCAGGGGCGGATCAAGAAAAATATTTATGGGGTGGCAGAGGGGGGCAGGAATTTTTGAGGGGTGGCAACATATGGCAGACTTATATATACTTAATTTAATCACGTTTATCACAGTTTGATGAGAAATAGTATGTACACTACAAAAGGGCACAGGCTGCCATTTACAAATTCATACAGACAAACTTAATCTCATGCAATCAATGTCTTGCATTTGAGGTTTCATGTGAAACAGTTCATATTAGGAATAAGTGACCATACAATGTGATCTCACTTAGGAGATAGAAGTATGATTGAAGTAAGGGCATTATCACCGGAAAGGCATTAAGGTAAGACACAGGTGATGACAGGCAGATGTGTGAGAGGGGAAGCAAACGCACGCAGCATTTGTACAAGAAGAAACTATACAAAAGAAAAACTTACACATGAAGATCTATGGACTGAGCTGTACTAAAGTGGGCATAAATACACTGTGGAAACAACACTTAGTTTGGAAAAACTTGCTTTTTCATAATTTTTGGGAATTTTCTTAGGAAACAGACGAATTTTCCCCCCTTTATACCCGTATGTCCGGGGGCGGAACATGCATATTCTGTCTGACAATTTCTCATTGGCCTTTTCTCAAAGTTTCTTCAAAATTCACTAGACTCCTAGTGTCGCTTCTTCGACGCAACGTCTCTTCCCTCCATCAGGGAACGGAGGTTACAACAGTAACCTAGACGTTATTGAATATTTTTCCCCCAAATTATGCAAAAGCAGATTTTTCCAAGCTAAGTGTTGTAGTATAACCAGCAGGAGACCACTGATGTGTGAACTGAATTTGGTGACACTACAATGTGTAACAGTGAAGTTATTGAATATTTGTGTAGTATCGCATTTCGGTTTTGCACTTTGCAGACGGTCCCTGCGGACTTGTCACTCAGCCGGCTGCGCTTAGAGATCAATGCAATTGTCCAGCTCCGACGGAGGCTTGTTTTGATGAAAACGAGGTTGTAGCTCGTTGTCTACATTACTGCGGTTGGAAAGAGGTGTTGTTTGTGTTTTAAGAACGTTTCGCTTATGAGTTATTGATCCGGAAATTTCGAATCTGTGAATATATGTCCAACTTTACCGAACTTTATGAGGCTGAGAGATGAAAAACTTCGTTCACAAGATGCACTACTCACAGTTAAAACAACCGCTATTTTACACAACCTGATAGTTAATCCGTTTTTACCTCTTTCTCCTGTGTCTCCTTTCTTCGCGACTCCTGGCTCCCTCGCTTCGCGCCACTCAGTTTTCCAAACTGATCAATGATCAGTCTCTTGCCGCTCTGGCGTCATCTCGTGCTGCATTTAGTGCAGTCGGACATTGGAGATTCGCGCTCGTAAATTGTCAAATTTAATTTAATTCTTTGCTGCCAACTGGGGTGGCAGCAGGGGTGGCAAGGTATTCTTTTAGGGTGGCATTTGCCACCCTATGCCACCTCGGTAGATCCGCCCCTGGGTATGCCCAATTCTCAGCCTGGACAATACCACTTCCTCATGTCTAGTTCTAATTGAATCTGCATACTTTTTAACTTTAGGCTGTATACTAAAAAGATGTCTCCCAAAGGATTCATTATCCCAAAAGAATTGCCATTTTTCATGAGTTCTTGTTTTAATAATGCTCTTAACCTCTGCTTTGCTGTATTTTATGTCAACATCAATGTTGTCTTTCCCTGCTGCTTTCTTGGCATATATATCAGCCAGCTCATTCCCCTCCACCCCTATGTGGGCTGGAACCCATAAGAAGGAACATTTTAAACCCGCCTTTTGTAATCCACTCGCTAACTGTAAAATATCCAGAAGAATGTCTTTCCTGGACCCTGAGTGGGAATTCTGGATACTTAGAAGAGCAGAACTAGAGTCAGATGCTATAACTACTTTTCTATTACCCCCATTACTTTCTACCCATAACAGGGCAAACCATATAGCTACAAGCTCTGCCGTATATACACCCAAATCATCATTTAGCCTTTTACCTACAACCAACCCCAATTCAGGCACCACATATGCCACTCCCATCCTTTTATCTGTTCTTTTCGAAGCATCTGTAAATATGATTATGTCCTGCCTGTATTGTTCTGCTATATATCTACTAACTCTCCATTTGTCCACTTCCTTATCCTGCTTTTCTTCAAGTAGCCCTAGATCCACTTTTAGTTCCTCAAAATTCCAAGGGGGATCTGTAGAGTATGGTAATATAGTACAGATATTAAGTTCACTTAACCCCATATTCTCAACTTTTTGTTTGATAAACCACCCAAAGCTTTTAACTCCCTCATTTAGTCGCTCTTGACAATTTCTTAAGACTGACTGTGCAATGTGATCATCATTATGTCCCTTAAGATTAGCCCAGTACACTAGGGCAAGTTGATCTCTTCTCAAGTACAAGGGCATCTCCCCCACCTCCACTTGGATGGCTGCCACTGGTGAGGTTTTGACAGCTCCACTACATATTCTCAAGGCTTGGTTTTGCATTACATCAAGTTTATATAATAATGACTTGGAGGCTGACCCATATGCTACACATCCATAATCAAACACTGATCTCATTAGCCCAGTGTAAATTGATCTCAATGCTGACCCAGATGCACCCCACTCAACCCCACACAAGCATCTCATTACATTTAGAATTTTCTTACACTTATCCACCATCTTCTGTATATGAAAGGCCCATGTCAACTTCTTATCAAACCATACTCCCAAATACTTAAAAACCTCAGTTCTTTCCAGCTCTCTACCTGACAGGTGAATTTTAAATTCAGGTCTTATGTTCCCCCTAGAAAAGAACATAACTTTTGTTTTCTCTACTGAAATCCTAAATCCCCACTGTACTGCCCATTTCTGGACTACATTTACTGCAATCTGCATTTTCTTTACTATGAAGTCCAAATTCCTCCCTTTCTTCCACATGGCTCCATCATCAGCAAACAAAGCTACTCCATCATGCCCCTGCACATTTTTAAATATCTGATCTATCATTATACCAAAAAATATAGGGCTAACAATACTCCCCTGAGGAGTACCATTCTCAGTTATATATTCAGCACTTAATTCCCCATTTATTTTAAGCCTTAAACTTCTTTCAGACAAAAAGGCTTTTATCCACTGGAGCATTCTGCCCCCAATCCCCATTTGCTGCATCCTAATTAACAGGCCATTTATCCACATCATATAGTACGCTTTTTCAATATCAAAGAATACTGCCACCACTGATTCTCTATTTACTTGAGCTCTCCTTATAACATCTTCCAAGCATACTACAGGGTCTATTGTACCTCTACCTCTTCTAAAACCACTCTGGTAGCTATTCATAAGCCCCCTAGACTCCACCCAGTAATTCAACCTATCATTTCCCATTTTCTCCATAGTCTTTCCCACCTGAGAAGTTAAGGCTATTGGCCTATAGCTACTTGGATTGTGAGGATCTTTACCAGGCTTCCTAATTGGAACAATTATGGATTCTTTCCATTCCTTAGGAATCATTCCTTCCATCCATATCTTATTAAATAGCAGCAACAGCTTATCTTTCCCTATATCACTCAAGTTATCCAACATATCATAACAAATTAAATCCCTCCCTGGAGCGGATTTTCTTAACTTCTTTAGGGCAATATTTAGTTCTGTTCTAGTAAAAAAATCATTAATCCTGCCTCCTTCCTCATTCACACTCTCATCTGGATTAGAATATCTTAAAATTGTCTCTTCCCTTCCTTTCTTTTCCTCCAGACTTAAGTTATCAGAACTATGCACTCTAGCTAATGTTTTTGCAATCACTTCTGCTTTATCTTTACTAGTAGTTACAATATTCTCTCCATCTATGAGCATAGGATAACCATAATTTCTGTCTATTCCTTTCATTTTCTTGATCATACCCCAAATCCTCTCTAAAGGGGTAGTCCGCCCCACAGAATCACAAAATCTCCTCCAGTATTCCTTTTTTGCCTTCCTGACAGCTCTTCTCACCACAGCTTGTGTTCTCTTGTACTCAATCAAGCACTGAAAATTATGGGACTTCTTCAATTTCCTAAACGTTCTATTCCTTTCTTTAACTGCTTCCTGACACTCTTTTGACCACCAAGGAACTATTTTATTTATAGACCTGGGTTGTGACTTTGGAATAGCAACCCCTGCTGCATCCACTATACTTGAGCTAATTTCTCTACATAGCTCTTCAGCACTCATATTTCCTTCAACAATTGACAACCACTCATCACTGAATTCTCTAAACTTCTCCCAATCAGCTTTTTCTAATATCCATCTTCCTCCTCTCATTTCACTGTCTTTTTGCAACTCTACCCCTACCTGAACTCTAATGGGGTAGTGGTCACTCCCAATTGTATTATCCTCAAGAACTTCCCACTCAC